>ML732338.1:0-71501 GCA_009176345.1 Aspergillus leporis | reverse complement strand
AACCATTGTATCTAACCATGGAGGACAGTTTATCTCAGAATTCTAGAGAGAGATTTGTAGAATCCTTGGTGTCACCTTAAAGCTCTCTACAAGCGAGCATCCACAGACTGACGGACAGATAGAAATCGTGAATCAACATATTAAACAGAGGCTGCGACCATTCGTTAATTACTATTAGAATAATTGGTCTGAACTGCTTTCTATAGTAGATCACGCTGCAGCTACTATATGGAGCGAGTCCACGGGATTCTCACCATTTGCATTGGAATGTGGATACGAACCTCGCATGTCTTTTGACTGGAGAGGGCAGACAGAGGATACAGCTATCAGGTCCCCAGATTAGAAGAAAGCCCAAGAATAGATGTAATAACTAAAGAATATATGGGATAAAGCTCGTGAATTGATTCTGAAGACTCAGGAGACACAGAAGCAGCAAGCAGATAAATATAGAAAAAAAGTCAACTTCGGCCCAGGTGACTGGGTCTACGTGACAACGAAATATTAGGACACTGGGAGACCAAGCAAGAAACTGGATCAGCAAATAGTTGGCCCTTTTCATGTAATTGAAAGAGTCGGGAATACATATAAATTGGAGTTGCCCGAGTCGATCAGGGTACATCCAGTCTTTTCACCAGATAAACTCCACAAGGCACCACAGAATCTACTTCCAGGCCAAATCTTTGATAAAGCTCCCGCTATTGAGGTCGATGGTAAAGAGGAGTAGGAGATAGAGAAGATAATCATAGTCAAGAAAATACAAAAGAAGTTGAAATACCATATTAAATAGACCGGCCATGACGAAGATCTTGAGTGGTATCTAGTCAATGATTTCAAGAATATAGTTATTAAAATCCATGACTTTCACAAATCAAATCCTGATCTCCCTGGACCCCCCCTACGACTCAATGAGTGGCTCCGTGCAGCCGAAATGGATGAATTCCTTGAGAACCATGTCAATGATGATAGGCCGATAAGATGGAAGAGGAAGTTTATCAAGATTATATCAATGACTGAGGACAGCCATCCTCAGGTGAGGAGGGATGGTGTCATGGATAGAGATTCAGGTAATCAGTGAATAAGTGATAGTCATGTGACCCCTTCGTCTATCAGGGCAACACAACATAATAGCTTCATGTTTTCTTCTCTTTTCCTCTCTTCAGCTTAGTCTCTTCGTGATAGACTACCTAATCAACTAATGATTCAGTCGAGTCCCTTACATAAAGTATGGGTGTTTTTAGATATATTCTTTTTTATAATAAATATATCTAATTCTATCTATCTGACCATGTCGCAGCTGGAACTTCCCTAACAACCAATCACTGAGCTTGAAATTCAACAATCTCTCAACGCCGCAAACGGGACCACCACACCAGGGGAAGACAGTCTGTTGATATTAGTTTAGAAAAAGCTCTAGAAGCACCTAAAAACACTTATTACTAATATTTTCACCATGTCTATGAATCTAGGTTATCACCCAAAATAATAATAAAATATTAAGATAATAGTACTATGGAAGCCAGGGAAGTTAGATTACTCAAGCCCTGGATTCTACCACCTGATCTCACTGTTAAACACGCTTGGCAAGCTGCTCGAGGCAGTTATGGCCCGAAGGCTCTCATACATGGCAGAAAAGTATAGTTTGTTATTAAACAGCTAATTCAGGGAATATCTAGGTTGAACCACTGAACAGGCTTTACTGGTGCTCTCGAATGCGATTGACCGAGCGTGGTACAGGAACCGCGTGGTGACCCTTATCTTATTTGACCTGAAAAATATGTTTAATAGAGTTAACTAGTGAAGCCTGGACGCCTGCCTACGGGCGAGAAGGATCCCTATCATGGCAAGAAAATAGATTACAAGTTTTATAAGCGACCATCATATAAGCATTAGATTTGACAACTTTCGTACTATAATAAAACCACTGGTGAATATAGAACTAGTATAAGAATTATTATTCTTTCTAATTCTATTTTCATTCTTCAACGCAGACCTGGTTGAACAACCCGTCAACATTCATGAAGGGGCATTAGCCTTCATTGACGATTACTTTCGGTGGCGGGTAGGCCGCTCCGCCGAGAAAAACATAGCCCGGATATAATCTAAAGATATCCCCCAGATTGAGACCTGGGCACAGCGAACCGGGTCCAGCTTTGCAGCTGAGAAAACCAAGCTTATATACTTTATTAAAAAGAAAACTAAACATTTATAAGGTTAGATAAACCTAAATAGTATAGTAGTCCAATCATCATCCACAGTAAAGCTACTAGGAGTAGTGTTTGACCAGGAGCTGTGATAAAAAAAATACATGCAACAAACTATTAAATAAATAACTAAAATAACCATTGCCCTAAGCAGACTACGACATCTGCGCCCTAAACAGATGCGCCAACTCTACCAAGCATGTATCACGTCTGTTGTAAACTATACATCAACAATTTGACATAACTTATTACAGGACAAGATGCATCTAAGAAACTTGAATACTATATAGAAAACCCTGTTGATCTGTATCCTCTTGGCATTTAGGACAGTGGTAATTATAATACTAAAAATTAAAACCTATGTCCTCCCTACACATCTCCGTCTCCGCCACCGTGCCCAGCGCACCATTGCCAGGCTATACTCACTACCACGTGACCACCCTATCTGGGACACACTGCTTCGGGCCCAGAAACATAAAAACTATGTTACAATAAGCATGCGCTTTCTATTAGCTGAAGTGCTAAAAACCATGAATGTAGACCAACTGAACGAATTGAAGATGATCGATCCATGGCCGCTGCCACCATGACAAATCGAGGCCTTTGCAGAGATCAAGATAGGAACAGATCAAGAGATTATAAGAAAAAAAATAGAGACCATACAACTTATATTAGATATTGTTGTCTACTTAGATACCTCCAGGCGAGACAGCCATCTAGGGGCCACTGCTGTCGTACTTGATAACAACCAGGAGATCATTGAATCTTGATAAATATAGATAGAACTGATGAAATACTAGTTAGTCTATATTACAAAGCTTATAGGCATCTTCTATACTATTAGCATAATATTCAAGATATTTCACTAATACTCAAGCAATACAGGTAGTAGATTAACCATTATAATTATTTTATATAACAACAAATCAGCCTTGCAGGTAATCCAAAATATGAAAAATATATTAAAATAATAAATCATCTACATAATTTTTTAAGCAGCCACCAAGATTCAAGCAAAGAACATCACACTTCGTCTTTAATAGATTCCAGGACATTGCGAAAATCCTGGTAATAATATAATAGACTGATTAGCTAAAATTATTATATAATCAGGTTAAACCCACTCCTTCCGCCCGCTTCTAGCGAGGAAGATGACATTGATCCACGTTAAAATCTATGCTTAGTGGGAGCACGAGTGGAGGTCCAGCATCAAAGGCGACCACTTGTGGAAGATTAATAATATTCTGCCCATGATCTACACCTGGAAGTTATATAGATCTTTGCCTAGGAACCGAGCATACCTGTTTATACAATTATATATAAGACATAATTAGTTATCCACCTTCGCTAAGAAATTCAACTTCCGTGACGATGATCAGTGCGCGTGCGGCGCACGGGAGACGGTCGTCCACGTGTTGGTAGACTGCCCGAGGCTACAAGAGCTGCGGATAAAATTAAGGAGAGAGGTTGGGGACGTGTTTAATAGTGTATCGAGTCTGCTGGGAGGCTCAAACCAAGGTAAGAAAAGTAATCCAGACACCGTCTTACAAGCCAGAACGGTCAACGCCGTGCTGGACTTCGCCGAAGTGTCACAACGGTTTCGCAGTCACGCGCCACAAGGGCAGCCTAATAATAGGAGCGGCAATTAGGCCATGACAGGCCGTGATGAGGCTCTAAGTTTATTCTTAGAAAGTGGAAGACTCTATATGTACATACTCAAATATATATAGTTGTGGTAGCCTGCATATCGCTTTGCGAGGGGTCAGGGTCAATGAAATAATAATAATAATAATAGTGTGTATCAGGCGAGGCTCAAAGTTCACCCTCAGGAAGCTTGGAACATCATAATGGAACACAAAATGTATCTAGAAATAGTGGTTACCTGCATATCGCCGAAGGCGAGGGTCCAGCGTATGAACACACACACACCCCCCCCTGTATTATTGGTGAAGATACAATAGCCTAGCTGTCTGGGCTAGTGCGAATATGGATATACTTAAAAGAATGTGAAGCAGGGACACCGGGCTTTCAATCAACTGTACCAATCTTTACTTGCACCATTACCCATATGTAATGCTTTGAGCAGATTTCTAGCTTAAGAAGACTAGTCCTCCTAAAGTCAAACGAACAAAGCAATATGTATACATGAAGCTTGACTGTTTTCCCGCCCATCATGATCCTCTCACATTCTGCCAAAGTGCAGCAGACGTTCCATTCCTGGTTTTTCCATACAGTAACACTGCAGGCGCTTCTGGATTTCGTCAGCTGGTCGGCTGAAGGATACAATTCATTCGCTCTTTTTCAGCAAGCCCTTCGCTGCAACCTTCACACAATGTGCACAATTTGACTCGACTTTGGCAGAGGGTATATATGATAGAGTAGCTTCGAGTGTCGCACCTGGGCCATAGGGGACAAATGCAAGCTCCCGAAGGCGAGGGACACTCTTCCCCTTACAGTACAGGATAAACAGTCCCAAGAAATAGTTCCTTTCCCAGCATCCTAAGTTTGAGTTAGCAGACAGAAGCAATATCAAACTATTGGCTTGAAGCCTTGAATATTGGAGAGGGAGCCTAAATATGGAGATATTCCTAGCTGACCAATAGGGAGACTATTATTGGTGACTCAAACTGAAATAATATTGTTTAGATTTCCAGACTTGCCGCCACACCATCAGGGCTGACTCCATATTAAATGTTGCTGGAATACAGGCACTGTCTCAAGAGGACCAAGTTGTTGATGGGAGTGGTTGGTTGATTGGGTAATCTAGGTCTACGAACCTACTTCATCCCTATCTGACGGTCACGTGACTACGGATTATGGTTAATCCGCTGTGGTGGAGATCTTCGGATGGAGCACCTCAGCACAAGTCCTGACATCACGTGACCGGGCTCTTGTGTTGGAGACCTACCGTATTCGGTATGGTCACGTGGCATTACTTAGTCACCCACCTAGATAGAAAGCTCGCCCGAGCCCCATGGAATACAGGAGAATTGTGCCTCGCCAACATCTTGTGTGGAAGCGATGTATGTTGTATTGCTAGGGTGGCCGGGACAGCCAATCTATCTAACAATCTAGCTTACATAAATGATGACTAAGCGGGGTCGCTAGGTGCGGACGGCAGTATGCTCCAACATCTTGTGGGTCACATGCCCCACAAAGAGATAAGGCTCCATGGCCCCGCCATGGAATCCTTTCTCCTTCAAGTTTCTGATTCTTGATAAATTGATCTGCGTACAAGCAAGCTTCATGCCTTACACTAATCAGAAACGGCGTTCTATTAGATTTTCTTAATTCTCATCAAGGTTATCATCTTTTTGACTCTTTGAATCATAGTACCAACAATCCCATTGAATCCACCGCAACCAGACAACCCACTGTCGAAGACGGCGAGGACAACGCCCCTGGCACCGTCAAACCAACCGCTAGGTCCATGCTCTTTGGTAAACAGCAGACCACCTCTACTAGCGAGTTCAGAAAGCTTTTGGCTTCATACAACCTCTTTGGCCCTACTGCCACCGAGACCACCGAGACCACAGACCACTGAGACCCCCACTGAACAACCTATTGAAGACCCTTTCAACCTGCAAGAGACTACCACTATCACCTTCGAACGTTATCATAGGCTTCAAGAGCAGATAAGGGTCTTAGAGGCAGAGCTTAGTCAGAAGGATAATGAAGCAAAGTAGTACTAGAGCCAATGCAAAGGAGTATAAAGTCATTGTTAAGAAAGTAACTGTAAAAGATTCTAATCTAGAAGAACAGTTGACTTATAACCAGCAACCCAAGCATCAACTTTTCCATCCCCCGCTTGCTGTGCCTACTGTTGAAGATCTTGACAACATTGACCTGATTCCAGTGCCTAGACATGTCTCTGCACCCCGCACTGCCCTATTTATCATGTTACCCTGGAGCCTCGAGATATCCCCAAAAACACCACTGACACTGCTACTACCCAAGCCAGCGATGCCGCCACCTGGCGCCCCCGTGGAGAAAAGCCTTGTGAGCCTCTCTCCAGTGATAATCTTGATGGATATACAACGTGGCGCTTCGCTATCAAGACTAAAGAATAATTGAGGCGCGTGCAAACCAGATACTTCGTCGGAACTCGTTGAAGGATCCGGCTTGTATAGTCAACAAGACCTGGGTCTACGAGTTCATTAAACGCCTCCCAGAGGAGTTCAAATTGGTCAAGCAGAAACCTCGTGATAAAATTGTCTAGATGCAGAAGATATTGGTCTTCTTTAGCGCTAGTATAACTGTTTAGAGCGCTTTATTACATAGATTCCAGCCAAGGATATCTACAACTTTAATAAAACTGGCTTTCAACTAGGACAAGGAAAGACTCAAAAGGTTATGACAACCAGACTAATACAAGCTGCAAGAGGCAATCTAACTGGAGGAATGGGTGAATTAGTTACTATAATTAAATATATTACAGTCAATTATTTTACTATGGCATCCTAGTTTATCTTCAAAGGCACTGTTCATCTTGAGCGGTGGTATGATTTTAATATTTTCAATAAATATCATATTACTGCGTCTCCTAAAGGCTACTCAAGAGATACAATTGGCTTTGACTGGATCCAGCACTTTGATTATCATACAAGACCCCGTCTTTCTAAGAAGAATGAGCCCCAGTTAGCCCCAGTTGTTACTATTTAATAAACATGGATCTCATCTTATCTATAAATTCCTTCAATATGGCGGCGAAAACTATATTATTCCCTACTGTTTTCCCTCTCATAAAACACACCTTGTCCAGCCGCTTAATAAACAGCCTTTTCGGGTCTATAAACACTTTATCACAAAAGAAATACATACCTAGCCCAGATGGGGTCTGAGACAGATAATAAGAATGATTTCTTGAGAGAGATTACTGGCATTCGTCGGGAAACCTTCAAGCAGCGTACAAGTAGGAATGCATTCAAGAGGCGAGAACTATATCCATTTAATCTAGAGAAGATTATGAAGCCTTTACATAACACCAAAAACCCTACCCCCGATATTGAAATGATCACAACACCACCACCACCATCAAGCTCCTCACCTCCATCTACAATACGAGGTCTTCATCGGAGTATTAGCAAGGCATAGGACTTTATTTAGAATAGTCCAAATCTTGATCAGAGCTCTATATGATGTCTTGACCGCGTGTTCCAAAGCTCACTAGAAACCTCCGAATTGGCTGGTTAACTTAGGAGTGATTTACAACAATATTTATGTTATCAAAGACCTTAATTTAAAAGGAAGTCACAGAGGCAGATCAGATATACTGGGGTTTTAACAGTATACAATGCTAATCATCGAATTGGAGATCGTGCTCAAAAAGAAAGAGAACCAACTCTTTGGCGGGTAAAGAAGATGGAAACTTCAAAATATAACCAACCACTACTACAAGCAGATATAAATGATTTAGATAGTGGAGATAACAGTTAGATAGATAAAGAAAGCCCTTCATTGCCTTATTAGCCTGATACTCAAGGCGATATTGTAATTACTTGAATAGCTTCAAATTTATTATTGAGCTCCAAATTATCGTTGAGCTCCGGCAGACCAACACGCCGAAGGCGGGTGGGGCTGCTTACTTGAAGGGACGGTTATCGCTCTACTAGTGGCGATCTATTTGTCCTTCTCTTTTCCTTCTTCAGCTTAGTTTTCTAGTACGAACCTATGAATTGGATTCATTCTTCTTCATTGAGGCCATCACGTTTATCCCTTCACCTAAAGCTCACCTGTAACCTCAACAGGGGTAGAGCCCTTGTTCCAACATCAGAAGGGTTTTTCAGTAGTTCCTCTCAGGACTCAAACCAGGCTGCCTGATTGGCTGTAAGTCATAATGGCTAATCAAATCGAGCCATTGAAATGTAATTGAAATGGAAAAAAAAGGAAAAAAAAAAAAAAGATTTCGTAATGGGATTTCCTGAGATAAAATTACACCATCCCTAGCTACAGCCTACATTCGACTGTGGGGGATCTCAAATATCTACGTCACCGAACATCCCCTTCCTCTTTTCTTTCCTCTCCACGCTTAGAATTCTCGTTGTAGGCAACGAATAGTGCTGATTTTCATTACTTTCCTCCTCTATTTCGTAGGTCATAACACTAGCAGGGGCTGTTTCCTTCGGCGTTGGTCGTAAACCAATGGGGCCGTAGGGCCGATTTTGGCGCGGATCGAGGAATCTCAAACCCTAGTTTAGAAGGTTGGACTAATTTCACCGAACACCAGAGTATCTCTCCTCAATGCTTTGACAAGTCGTCCTCAAGGCCCCTGCTCTCTGGCAAATCCCTAGTTCGGCCTGTCGCAGAGACTTGGTTCTGGCTTCCAGTTCTAGGAAAACAGACATAATAGCTTGCGGGTCCTTTCCTTCGCTAGATAACAAATCCTTTAGTTATTGAAATTGCTCTCATATCTGGGCCAATTCTACATCTGTTTAGGCATGCTCGTGGCATTCTGTGGTATAGTCATGATGGAGCCTAGCTCTTTCCCTTTGTAAATTAACAAGCTGCGTCTGGAGCACCTTCGGCATGATACCGAATGTCCTTGATCTTAACCCAATAGAAATTCAACTGCTCCAAGGGACGGCCGATGTAAGATACCTGGTCTGCTGCGGGTACAGGGGCAAATATTCTTGCTATTAAAAACCAATTAGACCGCTAAAATGTTGCTGAAGCGCTGAGAAACAACACCGTGCTAGCTCCGGAAACACCATTCATAGCATTTACTTGAAATATCTTTCAATGTCTGATTGGGGATGTTAACCACTGGTGTTCCCCTGGGGTGCTTCGAAATGATATATAGAGTAGAAGGGCCCGGGTAGATCTAGCATATGCTTTTGGTCTGCTAATCCTAGGATGATCCTAGTCGCTGTTACCTGTTTGGTATTAAACAAAGGGCAATGAGCACCACCCGAAGGGAGCAAGATTTTAGTTCTTTATTGCGTAATCACCTATACTAGGTTATCTTCCTGTTATCAACCGAACAATGGGATTACTGGGTGGTATGGACCCTGATTTGTTGGCCAGAACAGTCGCTGAAAACACCTGAGTGTGATGAATTAGAGTATTGGATTTTCCGTAAAACCTTTATGAAACATGGATTATGACTACCAGTCACACCTGAGCTTGCGAGGGCTGTTGGAAAAGCAGTAGAAGTATTGTGTTTTGCTAGTCAGCTCAGGGGCTTGCTGCCTCTTATCATTAGGGCAAAGTAGGAGACATAGGGCCAATGTAATTATATAGGTGCATCCTAATATGAGGTGAGAAATTGAAGAGAAGATGGCATTGCGGGTCTAATCATTCTTTTGAATGACATTAACTATATAGTAGCAAGCTTTGAGCTGTGTTCTTGATAAAATTTAGAGCTGTGAGAGCACTGAGGGCTATGAGCATGAAATCAGTGTGGCGCTGCAACTAATGATGTTCATGCTGCTGTTGCTACTACCAATGCATTGGTGTTAGATTTTGTTTCCACTACGGAGTCTATCTTGGCTGATGAAGAGGGACTTTCTCGTGTGGATACGCTGGAATTCGAAGCAGAGTCTCAACTAGGGGTAGAGCAAGAACTGAAAGAACTGACTATCGTGTTGGAGATAGTGGGCTCGGTAGATATATACCTAGATTGGATCTTACCAACCCACTAGTTCCGGTGTACATGGGCTGCATTTAATAATACCTTTGTCAGGAACTTACTAGAGCAATTGAGCTGTCCTAATAAAACTGTTGAAGAGGAGGTAGGATACTTTTTACGCAAGCTGGCTGCGGTGCAAAGCGGATCAGAAACCTGGATTGGAAGGGGGTCCTTCTTAAACAGGTTGCGCCAAATTTCACAGTGTTGTGCTGATTGTACTTAATGAGTGTAATAAGTAGTCCCTGATTGAGATCCAGTGCCACATTGGCAGGTTAACCCACCACAGGTGTTATTCTACTCCATCTTTTTGAGTCGGAGTCTAGTAGATAAGAACTATATGTAATGGGCAACCCAAAAAGGAGTGATGAGATCCTATCTATGGCCCCACTATGCACGATTATGATTATCGCTACCCGTAGGAGGGCTTTGTGACATTACAAATTCAAAGACAATTTAATGGTTAATGCTAGTTACAATCGAAGAAGACGCTATACCGCAAGGCACAGTCTCGCAGAACCGCTGACAAATCGGGTAAAAAAAAAAAAATTGAAAGTGCCATTCTGTCAGTCAAGCCCATCACCACGCCAAAAGTTCCTTCTGAGGTCCACAGGCAATACCCGCACAAATCTCCTCGTCCTTTTCACTCACTTGCGCGTCGTTGGGCAACTTCTGTCTTGCTGGCCAGATCTCCCGGCCCTCGGCCTTCTCACGGTCAAAGTGCTCTGTGATGACCTCGCGAACTGTGCTTTGGAAAAAGAGAGGGGCCTTTTCGTACTTGGGGTGCAGCTGGCCGTTGACGAAGACACCTCGGTCCAGATTCTTCTGTGCGTTGTCACAGAGGACTTTGTCTTCGCCCATGACGCGTGCGTACATTTCACTGATCAGTTTGAAGTCGGCTTCGGAGGAGTTCCTGTTTCGGTAAATTTCGTACGCCATCGTGGAACTGTTGGGGCCCCTGGGGAGGAACTTTTGGATCATGATGAAATGCGCCCTGTGTGCGTTAGTGTTTTGCTTAAACAAAGGACTGGGGGTACTTACGAAACAGTCATGGAAGAGTTAGGGAAGTAGTAGGTACTGGCAACATTCAGACCCTTTGCCAGCTGCTCTGGTGTTGAAATGCAACGATGTTGAATGTGTCCGTCTTTAACGTCGCTATCAAAAGATTCAAGGTTGATGAAATCGGGAATATCTGGGTGGGTTGTAGGACAGTGATAACATTCATTGAAGTTGTCCGCCAGGATCTTCCAGTTGTAGTTGCCATTCATCTCATACGTATGGTCAAGGTCATAGTCGTTGAAGTCGTAGCCTTTGTACCGGTCTTGCCTGTCAACGTCCTTGAAGTGCTCCTCCCATGGGACTTCTGGTACTTCGTTCGCGTCCATGTTCACCCAAATGAAGCCATTAATATCAACTTTGACGTGAATCCGGAACAGATCGTTCTGCTCCTTCTTGAATCCATCCAGTTGTTGATATCCGGGTGCTTTGGCGAGTTTACCGTTCAGTCCATAGGACCAGCCGTGATAGCGGCAAGCCAAGATCTTAGCATTTCCTTGACCCTGCTTCTCGATCACTGGATAGGCACGATGTCTGCAGACATTGTGGAACGCGTTAATGTTGCCCTGGCGGTCCAGAGTAATAATAAAGTCATAACCCGCAATCTCAAAACGCAGCCAGTCACCAGCCTCCTTCAGACGTGAGCTGTGGGTGATGAAGAGCCATCTCTTTGAAAAGATGGCACGGCGCTCAAGCTCGTACATTTCTGGAGAGGTGTACCATGACGCAGGCAAAGCACGCACAGGTGCCTGATTGGCTGGCGCTGTTTCCTTGGGGGAGGATTTGTTGCCGAAGCTGAAGTAGTGGAGCATTGAGGACGCCATGGTTGTGTCAGAGGAGAGTCCAAGTGTATATTGTATTAGAAGTTTTGGCAGACAATCTTTTTGGGCGACAGCTTGCCCTTTTATTTACCTGTTGCAGTGGTTCTCACTCACTGATCTGGTTATCAGGTTATCATATTCTTGAATATGATTTGTTTTGATGTATCGCCACCATGGATCCAATAGCCCCATGGGGTAATAGAACCCATACCTAATCACACCCCCTTACCAAGATCAGGCATAGGGCCCGTTAGCTAAACACTACGGTACAGGACCCCGAATCGCTTCTGTGCCCGATGCCATTACCGTATGCCGCAGCGCCCGCGGCGCCTTATGTTCCAGGTAAAGGAATTAAGCCGTAGGTCCAGGCGCTCTACAAGGAAGTTCGTCAAGTGTGTAACACCCCAGTGCGGGGCACGAGCAGCTTCCATTCTGGTGATATCAGCGGGTCATATACCGATCGTTTGCCTAGCTCCATACCTTATCATACTTTGTTCGCGGTGCCCCACTAAAAGATCCGTGGGCGCAAAACATGCTAAGATGGACTATCCGTCAAATCAAACCTAGGAGTGGCTAGGATATACGAAATCAAATATTATTCCTTTGCGAAGAAAGTATCACTGCCAATTCGATAGTTGAATACCCTAAGCAGACAAAGACAAGGTATTCACTCCTGGTCGTCTCTGTGAAGGCTTCACGATATTTTCTCCTCTAACGAAGCTATTGACGCAATGAAGGGGCATGGAAACTTTTTCCCAAAACGACTAGGTGGACCCTGGTTGAGACAAAGGCAAAAAAAAGCCTTGGCTACATGAGCGGAAGTGGTGCCGTATATAGCACCGACAAATCAGGCCTAAGATGACCGGGATTGAGCCCGAGCTTTAGTCCACTATCCCCTGATCAGCTGCACCGATGATCCAAGGTTAGCCATTGCTCCTAACCGTATTGGGCATATGGAATGAGAGCCGCCATCCCTTGTATTCATTGACCGAGTTCTTAAACATCGGACGGCTTCCCGTAAATTGGGCACAAGTCTGTACATACATTATGGAACAACTTCCTTGCTCTCACTGTTTTGGCTGTTTTTGTCAAATCATGCCACTATAGATAGGTATTTTTCCCTTCTGCAGTAGACAACGGATCTTGTCGAATTCAACGGCACAGCAGCGGGCTAATTGAGGGTTCGCAGTGCGGACAGTGCAACTCTGTTGGTACTTATATCCAAGCACTTTAAAGAATTAGAATTTATTTATATATTTATCTTTTGTCTGATCGATATATTTTGGATTACGATTGCACTTTTATCTTAAACATTACATACTGGTGCTGAGACCGGAGATCACCTATATTTTCTGGCCGGGGATCCCCCTTTTTTTTTTCTAAACAAGAGAGAAGAGGGAAGATATAGAAGATAAAATAAAGGAAAATAAAAATCGAAATGAGCTTAATAGGCTGTTACATCAAGTTATGAATGATCAAAATGATGGTTCTTTCTGAAGTGTGTATAAGTCCTTGACCTTACAAGTGTTAAATTTGGCTATAGTGCTCGGTATGGAATAATGATATTCCACTAGTAAGGGCTTACATAACTATATGAGCTGTACACGTGTATCTATCGTCCTTTCGAACTTCAACTAAGTCCAACTAAGTCCGCTCATTCAAGTCAATCACTTAGTTCCCTCTATTCTGATGCCAATTCCTCTGACCGACCGTAGAACTTGCTACAACAAGCAAATTGCGGCGGGGGTAGAACTATTAACTAGGACTTTCATGTATGACTCTAGAATCATGGTTCTGACGCCGCCACTGTTATGAGGGCAGTTCTCATGTTTGATAGGTAACTTTCTCTTCCCAGTCGAACTCAAACTCTATCCAAGGAAATGACGAAACTTCTTGGGTTTCACAAAGGTCCAATATCGGACTTGACCACTGGAATCGAGGCCATACAACGCATTGGGGTAAGGAATATGAGATTTTTCCACTCCCGCCCATTTTTCTTGCCAACCTGAAAGAATTTCCATGGGCTTAACGCAATATGCACTGCGTTGCATGCCTGATCATAGGCGATGGTCGCATCGGGCTACCTATGACTCAACCCCATATTGAAGTACAAAGCAGGCGCTAGTCCCTTCGTTAAACTGTTACTAAGTACTGCGATGAACGCAAGATACACTGGTTGGATCTATTCCAGGTCGTGCCTGATATTCCGAGTAAACTCTTCCGTTTTTCGTCGTTGACAAAATATAGGAAGAGCATCATTACCACAGTAGGAATACACCCTGTATTTGAGAAAAAGACCCATTGAGAGAGGAGTTTTGATGGTGTCAGGAAAGGAGGCGAGCTGAAGAGCCAATCCTTGGAACAAAGCTCTTCTGTCGAGCAGGGCGAAGGTCTAGGGGCACTCGGAACCTGAGCCGCAAGACAGTTGTAATGTGTATAGATGGTGTCTACTGATACCTTTGTGTTGAACCATTTATCATGCATGATATATATTGTCGCTGCCCACTAAAACCCTGCCAACAACCTTAGAAGCCAAGGAAGTGATCGTTTTATCCTCGTATATTGAGCGAGGGCGCATGAGTACGAATGATACTGGACAAAGTTGGAAAACTTCCAGGGTACTGTCCAAGCAATGATTGAAGTTGTGGGGTCGGGTCGGGCCTTGATTGATGATATTGAAAAACGAGACCCACCATTAGATTGTTGGACCCAGCACAACCTAGATAAAAAATATTTATCCAAGAATAACCAAATCGCGAAGGCCGTGGCAGGAGTCTGCCCTATCCTTACAATAGAAGATTAAACAAAGGCTCGTGAACGAACATAAGGAAACTGTCGAGGTGACGGTAGCGAACCACCAACAGTAAAAGGGCGATAGCCCCATGGCAGAGTCGTTGGCCGAAGATGGAACGACCTTGAAGCTTTTGGAGCAGCTCATTATCTGACACCAATCGTATGTGGCTTCTTATAATATGTGAAGTTCCGACCCTACTATGTAGTGTCTCTCTGGTCTTGCATAACCACTATCCTTGCTCCGCTGGGCCTCTATCACGCCGCAGTTGACTGTGTCAGGTACTGCTGTCGAATATTCTTTAAACGGGGTATTTTTGTAAAGAGGAACCTCCGACTTGGAGCCCACGTGAATGTTTATTATGAACGTCATGTAGATGTCGATAAGCTATTTTCGCATATTGAATTTGGTGTTGTGCTACTCTCCTGGTCCTGCACATGACTGTTTGGCAAATGATAGTACGGCGAAAGAAGTAACTCGCAGCGAAAGACATGCTACCGTGCGACTAAAGATTATTGGTCGATAAGATATCCTGTAGTACAGAGAGGATAGCCAAGTCCCGGCATTGCTCTAAGAGCCATTTGGAAACTGTGGTGACTGGAGCTATCATCGGGGTAATTGATCTAATTAGGCCGATATGGGCCACCGATTCCCAGCTGAATCAAAAGACAAGGGATTCGGTGATTTGTAGAACGGCAATTCGCGAGATTAGTCTTTAGTTACTCTCAAGCTATTGGCCTATTGTCTTTTATGGTTACATGCTAAGTACAACATGTATGTATTCCATTAGGAAGAGTACCATGATCTTCATTCCTAAGGCCTTGCATGCGTTTATGCTAAACTGACCGACCATTTTCACCGACATATGATGAGTCTCCCGACGGGAAGCGGTTGCTCATACTGCAAGATCAACATTCATGAGATCCAAATACGTAGCTGATTTCATGCGTCTCGGACAAAAGATACCTGATGCGTAATGCTTCGAGTAATGGTCCAGCGGGAAAAGAAACGTTAATGGTTGCGGCAGTATTGAAGAAGTGGCCTGGATCAGAAGAGCCAAATGGCACTGCTGTACGTTCACCCCTGAAGCGTCCCTGTGGAATAAAGCGTTTACTACGAGAATTTCCGCCAACAGGGATGTGCTCCCGCTAATGATTTGATATGACTGGGGCGCCTAAATAGAGCCAGCGGAGCGGACGAGGGAGGCTCTCACAGACACATTTCTCCAGCCGTGGTCGTTCAGTTTCCCTCATTAAAGTTTGTCGTGCAAGCCCTCAACTGTGTTGTGATCGATGATGAGACAGACCTTTAGCAGCAGCTTGTAGGACGCGTGAGTCTTATGGCGGATGGCCTTGTCAAGGACTAACCAGTTGTTGCTAATGAGTACTCCCTATAACTGGCCGGACACATACTGCCTTAAGATCTCGCGACTAGTGGTACCCTCACTACGACCCGAGCTCGTATTATTATCGAAGAGATATGCTTGACGGAGCCAGGGGGATAGCTCTATGGGGAGAAAGAGCTCAGGTATGCTTTGCCTCCTTGTACATTGAGATCCGTCACTCTTTCTCTAACGAAGAACTGCGTAGGACCATGAAATTGGTCACGATGAGCGTTTTTATTGCCCACGAAAGACACAATAATGAATGGCGCGAGCTATTGCAACGTGAAGACCTTCACTTTAACCTCATTGGGATTTATCAGCTGGAAGGTTCACAGTTGACGTTGATTGAGGCCAAGTGGCGGGAATAATCGCGTTGTGCGTGAATTCGCGTCATGGAATTGAGGTCTTCTGGAAAAGATATATAGCATGCGATTGACCCTTTCCAGGTACTCGCCACCCGGTCGTTGCGATTAAGTTGGATTTACTCGTGATACTTTTTGGCAAAAGACTCTTCTGTCTGACATCACCTTGGAGTAAGCTGTGATCGAGGAAGGCCTGATAGATGGTTTCGACGAAGGTAACTGTAGATATACTCTTGTGGGCTAGTGCACTGGCCAGACTGTAGGTAGGGCGCACTCGATATACGGTGGCGGGTTTGAGTATCAACATTTGTTTGATGATAGGTGCATCATCAAGGATTTATTTAAGTTGCACGCGGTGCGCAAGGGGGACTCAAGTCCAACTTCCCTTTCGAAATATGCCACCCAGTATCAGTACACCAATTACAAGAGTATAATTAGCAGTCAAGTCAAGCTTTTTGTTCTTCTTGGTGTTGTTTCATGATATCCGCTACAACTCTGGGCAGGGATACATGTGCGTAGTGCGTACACACTTGCCAGTTGCATTGACTGGCGGAATCCCTTCAATCAGGTGAGCATCACCTGATGGCACGGTGATAGGTTGGCAGTCGTTTATTTTGCTTGGCAGGGACCATAGCCGGGGTAATTAGTGGATTAGATTAAGCGGCTAGCGTGGGTTATGTTGCATTCCCAACGCATGGGGGCGGTGTAGGCCGATGGCTGGAGCACAATTGAGAACCACTGGTTTGGAGACTGGCGCCCAATTAGTCACTAGTGTGTCGTTATTCGGGCAAAATCTGAGCCCTAATAAGCAGGTCTGATCCTGGAGGGGTTTGGATGAACGCCATTTGGGAATGGAACCAATCTTAGCCCCCCGCTGCGTTCTAGTGAATTATGAATACGGGATGGGTCTTAAGTGTCTGCCTGGTCTCCTCTTTTTCCCTTTTCATAACTTTTGTTTGCTGAATAACAATAGCATTTCCCGACCACCCTACTGTTCCTTTATGATTCAAAGTGGGTGAAAGCTCCTCGGTACAGGCCATCACAAGCAGTGTAAATCGAGAACATTGGTTACCATTGTCACTGTGACGCTATAACAATGTACCGGACCGGGACTTAGTCGTATGTACACATTAAAAATTTGTGGTGTGGGGGGGTAGTGTACCTGGTCGTTTTTTATATCTCTATTGACCCCGGCTAACTAGTTAACCGATATGGATTAGTAAGATCAGATGGTGCAGGTACATGCATGCTCTCAACCCTGCACTGCCACCCCGTGAGCTTACATGTACTCTGACGGCTTGTCCTTTTAGAGACGTACTCGAGTAACTTTCTCACTACGTTACGCTCCCGCCTTTGTTGCGATGGGAAACTTGGCGTACCCTTGGACTGCGGTACTCGCAGTCGTTGTTTTTCTAGGACAGATCGCGGCAGGGATACTGCTTGACATCAATGATGCTGGTATTATTGGGCTTTTATTCCTCCTAGCAATGGCTTCTGTAGCTCGCTAACGCTGGGATAGAATCAATCAAGAGTGCAGCTGCCACAGCCGCATACGGTATGATGACGTACTACCATGGTAACGAATCCGGGCAAATTCCGGGGAAGTTTGAAGGTACATGGTGGACGGGTGGAGAAGTGTTTATGGCTTTAGTGCAATATTGGTACTGGACCGGCGATACATCCTACAACGATGTGACAAAGGAAGCGCTCCTATGGCAGAGGGGTAACAATGACTATTTACCGGATAATTACACTCACTATCTGGGAAACGATGATCAGGTATTTTGGGGTCTAGCCGCAATAACTGCCGCTGAGCTCAATTTCCCGGAGGGCAAGGAAGTATCCTGGCTCGCATTGGCTCAAGGTGTCTTCAACACTCAGGTCCAAAAGTGGGACCCGGACACTTGCGGTGGGGGTCTACGATGGCAGCGCAATTCCTGGAATGGAGGGTACGATCTTAAAAATTCTGTTTCTAACGGGGGATTCTTCCAGCTGGCTGCGCGTCTTGCTCGGTATACCAAGAATCAGACGTATACAGAATGGGCGGAGAAGGCATGGGAATGGTCCACGACGGTACCTTTGGTCATAGAATCGGGATGGAAGGTGAATGATCTGGTTGATGCTAGACTGCAGTGCAAGGGCCCCAGTGGGGACCAATGGTCTTACAACTATGGGATCTATTTTGCTGGTGCTGCTTATATGTATAACATGGTATGAGGTTGGCGAAAATTGATCTTTGAGCCATATTGACATGGGGTTTTGCATTTCATGGCTGATCAATCATCTAGACCGGCGATGCAAAATGGAAAGAGGCCGCTGAAGGCCTTATGAATACAACGTTTATGCTATTTTTCCCAGGGAAGTACGGAGGCATGATCCTGTCCGAGGCGGCATGTGAACCGCAGTTACCGCGGGTACATCCTTGCGATGGTAATCAATCTTCGTTCAAGAGCCTGGTGTCTGCGTGGCTTGCCTTCACGACCACGATCATGCCCTCCACTCTGGATGCGATTCTGCCACGCTTACAGGGCTCGGCCATAGGGGCTGCGAAACAGTGCTCGGGGCCTTCCCCCGATAAGAAGTGTGGGCAACGATGGTACCTTGACGAATATGATGGGACCACCGGCCTCCGCGAGCATATGTGTGCTTTGAGTGTTTTCTCATCCAATATGATACCATTCAAGAACAAAAGCGGCGGCGACGGGCCGTTGACTGCAGGCACTGGGGGAACTAGCAAAAGCGATCCGACTGCGGGGACGGGTGAAAATAAACCAGAAAAGGCCAATCTAAGAGTCATAGTAACGGGTGACCGTGTCGGAGCTGGGATTCTGACTGTGGTTGTCCTGTGTGCCTGGCTTGGCTTGGTGGCCTGGATGATAACGGAGGAGAAAGTCGGGACGAAAAAGGGTGCTGTATAATATATCTAGTGAGATAGTGAACAATCCTTTTGTCAAAAGCTTCCCATTATTACATAGAGTCTTCTCTTTCTTGCAAGGATGTTGGTTTTCATAACTTTGCGCTCTCTAGACCGACCTCGCTCTGCTTTCCCGTGGACCAGTAAGTCGATGAAATAGCAACCGACAGAAATATCGAGAGGCATTTGTACAAACCAGAAGAAAGTCACACTTGCAAAGTTGTGGAAACCTTCATGGGTATTTGATTGCCAAGCTTCGTTACTTAGGCTATCGGCAGCCACTCACCCTCATGAGTTATACGACGATATATTATGGGATGGAAGGATTTCAACTTAAGATATACTACTAAATACTTGTTCTTAGGGCAGTCATGGTGGATCAGCTAGTTCGTTAAAATTATCACAACCTCGAAGCGACCTATAGGGGCTCGATCTGCTTCTCACTTTCCTAATTTGGTGACCGTAAGGCTGAACAAGAACACGTTCGATGGTATTCTGTCATATCACGCCCACATCATCAAGACAAGAGCGACGTTTACATACTATCCCATGGCATGCAAGCATGCGTGTTTGAAGTCTCGGCTGGCATAAGATAAATACATGTGCAATTTTACATTGGATACCTCGCAGCTAGTATCACTTTGAAGACGCTAGTGCTGTAAGGGAGGTTGCAGACGGAGTTCCTCTCACGAGGAAGCTTGGAACTTGGGTTTCTCTTATCTACGGAAAGCATACTTCAGGTAAACGAAATTCGGAAGCATACAGGCCCAGAATCAGAAAGTTTAGGTGATATATGTTACACCATTAATGCCGAGGATTATCATGCGTAAGCTGAGTGCTTTGACAGCCGCACGCGTGATCGCCCACTGGACCTTTGGAGGGGCTCACAAGCATTTTTCATCTGCTGCTAATATCCAAGCACCGTAGCTTGATATTTACTTCCTTCAGCTCCTGGGCAGCCTGGGCGAAAGAAGCTCTTCAGCAGTGTATTCATTCTAGTATTCTCCTTTTCCGCCATGGCCTCCCCAGGCCAAGATCAAAACACCCGTGTCGCAAGGTTGTATAAAAGGTGCGAGGTGCTGAAATTTGATGATGGGAAGCTTGGGAGGCTCGAGGCAGTTTCTGCCGAGGGAACAAGATATCAAGCGGCATTGGGAATCATGATGAATTCGTATGAATCTTAGGACCAGGCAAGAAATGCACCATGCCAGTACAGTAACGATCGGTCAATACCTTCACTCGCTAAATTTTACTACCGGTGCATAACGGGCCTTTCTTCATGAGTATGAGACGCCAGCTAGGGTTCACATTGTCAAAGGCTAAATGATGTGTCTTTGGAATGCTTCACAGATGCATGACCCGACTCTAGTTGTAAGGAATCTAGAATCAGTCAGCAGCCTAATCAATTCTAATCCCTATACCAGTTGACTTGCATATTCGTCACAAGAAAAGCAAGATGCTAATTGACAGTTCCGAATTAAATCCAGAGCTCGAGCCGAACGATCAGATGTTGGGCACCGACCCTGTGGGTTATACTGCACTAAGGATACTAATCTCGAAAGGACAGCTACCTCCAACTTCAACTTCATAGTGTATAAGAATGTTCTCAAGGATGACTGTATAATGAAGTAATCAAGGTATTTGAGCACGAGAAGTGATATGTCCATCACGATGATGATCACATTGATGCCTAGCAGTTGATATATTGGGGTTACTCTCCGTTTACTTCGTATGGGATATAGACGTAGTAACCTCAGCGCTGCCACGATGGAAAGGGTCGATACGATAATCTCTTGGACAATAAGCCGGTTAGCTGTATTTTCTTCCATACGTTGAAGACGCAAGGGAATACCGGGTCCCTGGATAAGATCGAGCAGTACGTGACGATAATCTGGGGCACGGAGAGGATGGTGGCGTCCATTATAATCATACAGAGAATGAAGCAGAGAAGGATTCTATGCCGCACCGTCAAATTCAACCGAGAGTATAGGACAAGCGATTGCCCGTTACCATCACACCACCCAAATGTGGAAAGTGTAGCATAAACAGCAATTGGTGTTAGTGCGAAGTATTTGGGCAGGAGACCTAGAGCATCTGGTATAATGCCTAGGGTTGCAGTTACAAGCAGACTCTAGAAATAAAGACTCCGGTAAACTTTGAAAGCCGAGAGACCGATGGCATCAAGTTCCGACGCACTGAGAACGGCACAACTCAAGAAGCTGATAAGTACATCTTTGATCGCAAAGTTGCTTCCCTAGTATGGCCTGGCAATTCCTTTCACTAGGGATGTTCTATCGCTTATGTTCTCTCAGGCTGACCGCGTGGCCTCACTAACCAGTTGCACTGTTGCACAGCATGTTTCCAGGAACGGAGGTTTGCTGTGTTCCGCAGGTTGGGTGTGTGGCGAAACTCACAATCTAGCAATGACTAGGTAGCTGTAATTGAAACTGTGTTACTATGGTTCATCATGTCACTTTATCCGAACTTGTCTGCGAATGAGAAAGTTTGCATATAGTGAGTCTTTCCATGCCCCAAATATACGCCCCTCGGCGAGAAATCTTTATTCGGCCGCAGTAAAAACTCGACCAACCCAGACAATTGAGAGAGATTGTAGTCCCCCAGATTTAGTTTATGTGTTTCCTAGTTAGTCCTAATTTGCTGCTTATAGCCTTTC
Organism: Aspergillus leporis; assembly: GCA_009176345.1. Classification (NCBI taxonomy): domain Eukaryota; kingdom Fungi; phylum Ascomycota; class Eurotiomycetes; order Eurotiales; family Aspergillaceae; genus Aspergillus; species Aspergillus leporis. The sequence continues at coordinate 49,674 of ML732338.1, read as the reverse complement.
CGCATTTTGTAAGAAAATTAAGTTTGCGGCAGATTATTATTATTATTAATCAAGTTTAACGTCCATATCGAGCCATTGGCTATGACAGACACATGTGCTTAGGCAGTGGCCTAGGCCCCTGCCTCTAGATTGTCCCTAGGGGCGCTATCAGCCCCTTCTATCATTTGTGCGTTCATTCTGATCCTTTTCCTCGCCCGAGCCGCCTATCTGCGCCAGAGCCTTTGGGCTATGCCCTCCTCAGTGTTCATGACCTGTTGGGCGTTATCTAGGCGTGCCTAGATTGCCCATTCTACTATCCTTCCCCTCTTTGTTCAGCTTCTTCTACTAGCTCAAGACCCCTGAGGTCATCCTTACAGGCCCTATCCATTTCCTTGGCTGTTTCTCCTGGGAAGCAGCCGATATTAATTATTGCGAGATAAGTCATTAAGGCCTTTGTGGCTCTCTGGTCCTTAAAGAGCCGGCCTTCTGGGGCTATTTCTCCCTGTCTATGTGGAGAAACCCCTGCCTTGTTTAGGGCCCTGTACAGAGCCTGTCTCTGGCGACACCATTGTCTGCATTCAACTAGCAGATGGCCTGTTGTTCCCTGCGGAGCCTGGCAGCTTTGACATCTAGATGAGTCTTGGACTCCTATCTGACTCAGGTAGGTCGGTATTGCTGCATGCCCAATCTTCAGCTGATAGTATCGACGAGCCAGCTGTTTTGGTGCTGCTCCTGCTACTAAATCTAGTTTCCATCCCTTCTGGGGTTGATAGCGCTGTTGGGCCCTATGGGACTGTTTCTTCAGGGCTTGCGCCAGCCATTTTTGTCTCTGGGCCTGGTTTGCCTCAGTACATGCTCTGTGTAGATAAGCTAAGTTGAGGCTCCTGTCTATGTGCCTGGGAGCCTTTTCCGCGGCTGCCTTAGCAGCCTGATCAGCCTTCTCGTTGCCTAGTATACCTTGATGGCCTGGGACCCATTGGTTTGCGGCAGATAGTTACATGTTAACGTTATTTTCAGACCACACTTCCAGCGACTAGATCATGTTGCAGGTATTTCAAATAAACAAGAGGTTTCTTCATATATGGAATACCTTAACTAATTACAAAATAAATGTGGGGTTTGCAGACTGAACCATACCACCATGAGATTGGTTGGACGCATTTAACACTTAACAGTGCTAATACTATACACACTTTTGAATGGGTCACATGAGGTAAGCGGGCTAAATATAAATTTTGCTTTGCTAGCGGATTAAAAAGGAACATGTGCCCATTGCTGGATTATCATAATGCCCATTGTACTTTATAGGCCCAATATCGAGTGGAAACGCATTCCTGTTTCTTCCAATAATTATGAAGAGACATACGTTACGTGTGTTATCCACGTCGCGGGCAGGTTTGCTTTTGATCTCTTTGTTCAACCCAGTATGTATTTTGAGGTGGGCCTGACTCGTGTCCTAACACCCAAAAGCTACAAGTAGATGCTCCAAGCTGAAGATAGTGAAATGAAAGACACCATTCGGTGAACCGAGTCGGGCGCGTATTTCAGTACCCGGGCAGAGACAGACCATTTTCCATACAACAGCCATATCTCGGTAACACTGAAAGCCAGGCTAGCTTGGAACAGGCGAAAGTCTGGCTAAATCAGTATTCGAAAGAGCACAAAAAGTGTGTTTCAGAAAACGAGGCTTCCAGGTTGCCTACTGGAGTTCTAGATCTCCCCAGCCGAGGAACTATCGCCTGATATCAGGCTCATTGAGAATTCTAGAAACGAATGCGGTCGGTATGTCTTCCTAAGCCACTGCTGGGGAGCAAAAGTGCTTATCAAAACGACGCTTTAAACTACCGCATCGAGGATGGAGCGTATCCCGCGGGATGCTCTCCCGAGAACCTTCTAAGAAGCCGTGACTGTGCTGTAAGCTCGGAGTCCGATGGTTGCGGATTGACTCATTGTGCATTATCCAGGATTACGAAAAGGACTGGAAATTAGAGGCGATGAAAGTCTTTTACAGCAACAGCTTATTAACCACCACTACTGCTAGGCCCACCGACAGTGGTGGGGGTCTCTTCACCTCCGAGCTACCGACGCCGCCATTATCTGTATGCCAAATTTCCCACTGCAAAGACCTATACAATTCTATTCATTCAAGAATATTTCGAGATACCCTATGAGTCGACTTGAACTTGGGAAAAGCAAGGCCTCGAGCACCAAGAACACATCAGGTACAGTGCCAGCCCGTTCTTTCCTCTCACGGCACGCGGTTGGGCTTTCCAGGAGCGCTTGCTTTCGCCCAGAATGTTACATTTTGGAGTTTCTGAATTTCTCTTTGAATGCAAGGAGTTCCTATGAATGCGAATGTGATAGAATCACCAAGCCATGTGACGCCAGCCTAACAATCAAAGGTATAGACCCTTCTAGAGGATCATCGTGGGTAGAGGTGCGCATGCTTTATTCACACACATGCCTCACCTTCCCGGAAAAGGAAATCTCGCTGGCCATTGCCGGCCTCGCGAGTCAGTTCAACGAGTTTAAACGTGGGAGATACATTGCTGGTGTATGAGAGACACAGATAACCAATTCCCTAGAGCGGTGGGAGTGTCCGAGCGAGAATATGACAAACGCACTCCAACGCATCACAAGGGACACGGCCATCCCGTCATGGTAACAGGCCTCAAGTGGGTCCGGCGTCTACTTTGCGAAGGAGATGAAAGACTTCTGGCTGAAAATCCTGGGGTGGATTGCACACTTGCGGGGCCTGATCCGTTTGGTGAGATAGTGACTGCACATCTTGACGTTAAGGGCAATGCAATCCCCGGTGATTTGCCAAAGTTTGTTCTTATCCTACTAAGATTACATCACTGTTATGTATAAAGAAAGCTTTCAATCCCCGATCAGCTACCGAATCGGTGTAAATTTATGTGTTTTAGTATGTCCTGTATACACAACCTTCGCCAACAAATCTTTTAACTGGGAGTGTATTTGACCGTCTTTCCTCAACAACAAATACAGTAGACAATTGACAAAAACAGCGTGAACTCAACCGGCAGTCTCTGTATCCGCCTCGGTAAGCCCTAACAACCATGTGTTTGATCACCCAACGCTAGAAATGCCCGCCGCTCTGAGCAAATATACTTCCCATCGATATGGTGAAGGTCTTGCAGTGCTACCATGTAGGGCAATGCTTGATATTAGTATGCGCAATCGGCCGGACAGGCTTCGAAGAAGTTGTTAACACTTGTTCTTGGCATATCCTAGGCTTAGCGAGGTTAGGATTGCGTGAAGAATTTGCTGTAGACCAATCATAATTAGATATATGGGGGATAGAGTGAGATAGCGAGGTGCTATTCGCTATGTTCCATCCCATGGAATGCTTTGCATCTCACTTGAACCAATAGCCGCCTAGAGCGTCCAGCTGTCCAAAGACGGTACTTGCTCCCCGCCATGGGGCCAAGGGTCTAACCCGATTGATCTAGCCTTGGGCACCTTTGCCTCGTATCTCGCCGCGCACGGGGTCATCGTCGTGAAACTTGAAGAGATTATCTTCTCGGCGCACGGAGTGAGAACCCCAATGCAGCATGTTCACGACTCTGCAGCTTGCGAAATATAAAGGATGTGGGTCCCCGGTGGTCGCTGGATGGTTGTCAGACCTGTAACTATTGTGGTCCATTTACGGGCCATCGTTTTTCTTGTTACCCTTCGCGAACATGACACAGTTAGGTTCCCAGTCGGAGCCCATTGCCATCATCGGCAGTGGATGTCGGTTCCCCGGCCATACCAATTCACCATCAAAGTTATGGCAGCTGCTGCGAGAGCCGCGGGATCTACAAACGGAGATTCCCGCGAGTCGTTTCAATCCGAACGTCTTTTACCATCCTGATCATGCACACCACGGCACTAGCAATGTGCGCCACTCCTATAGTTTGGACGAGGACTACACCCGTTTCGATGCTCAGTTCTTTGGCATAAAACCCACTGAAGCCCAATGCATTGATCCTCAACATCGTCTACTCCTTGAGGCGGTGTATGAGTCCATTGAATCTGCCGGCCTACGACTGGAAGACCTTCGCGGCTCAGAAACTGCCGTCTATGTGGGATCAATGAGTGGAGATTATGCCGACATAATGGGGTTTGATTGCGACTCATTTCCCACATATGGCTCGACAGGCGCGGCTCGGAGTATCCTGTCTAACCGGGTCTCATATTTCTTTGACTGGCATGGACCATCCATGACCATTGATACTGCCTGTTCATCTAGTCTGGTAGCTGTTCACGAGGCCGTGCAAATTCTCCGTGCGGGTTGCTCCCGAATTGCGGTGGCCGCTGGATCAAACCTCTGCCTGACGCAAGGTCCATATATTGCGGGGAGCAATGTCCAAATTTTTTCTTCAACCGGGCGCTGTCGAATGTGGGATGCTAAGGCGGACGGATATGCTCGGGGCGAGGGAGTAGCCGTGGTTGTTCTCAAAACCTTGCGAAATGCATTAGCAGATGGTGATCATATTGATTGTCTCATTCGGGAGACAGGGTTGAATCAGGATGGTCGAACACAGGGAATTACGATGCCCAATGCCTCAGCACAGACAGCCCTCATTCGCGAAACTTACGCGCGTGCAGGACTGGACCTGGGGAAGCGGGAGGACCGCTGTCAATATTTTGAAGCCCATGGTAGGTCTTAATTCCTCATGTGATATTCATTCGGTTTCCCTCTCTCCAGCTTTCCCCTCATCCATACTTCTCGGTTGGGGGATTTCTTAGTTTATTTCTATTCCTTCTCTCTTGTGACTCACAGGCCGCTTTAGGAACGGGCACTCCCACGGGGGATCCATTAGAGGCAGAAGCCATCAGCAGCGTTTTTTACTCACTGGGGGAAGATGACCCCGAGAATCCACTATATGTTGGATCCATCAAAACTATTGTGGGTCACACCGAAGGCACGGCTGGTCTCGCAGGTCTGCTGAAGGCATCCCTAGCTCTCCAGAGCGCGATGATTCCCCCGAACATGTTGTTCGACCAGCTCAACCCCAAAATTGAACCCTTCTACACTAACCTTAAAATTCCCACGACAGCGCAGCCTTGGCCAGCTCTGCCGCCCGGAGTTCCACGGAGGGCCAGTGTCAATAGCTTTGGATATGGAGGAACCAACGCGCATGCAATTTTAGAAGCTTATGAGGGCATTACGACCCCTTCCGCAAGCAATGATAACCGATTGGCGTTCACACCTTTTACGTTTTCTGCAACATCCGAGAAGACACTTAGGCAATTGTTGGCTGCCTACGCTGCGTACCTCCAAGAAAGCCCCTCTGTCAATGTCCGAGACTTATCATGGACGCTTCATTCCCGCAAGTCCCGACTTCCCTTCACGACTATTATATCGGGTACTACACAAGAGCGTCTCTTGACTAATATCCGCACCAAGCTGGAGGAGAGTGCTCCCAAGCAATTTGCCACAGGGCAGCGCAAGCCCTCCCACCCCGAGAGCGCCCGTTTACTTGGAGTATTTACGGGGCAGGGTGCTCAGTGGGCCACCATGGGCCGTGAGCTGTGGCAATCTGCTAAGGTGCGAGAGATCATTCAGACCCTGGATGATTCGCTGCAGAACCTTTCGGCTGAAAATCGGCCTGAATGGACATTGGCTAGTGAATTCATGGCAGATGCCTCAAGCTCGCGGCTGGGAACCGCAGAGATCGCACAGCCTATGTGCACAGCGGTCCAAATTGTTCTTGTTCAGCTCCTGCGCGCGGCCGAGGTAACATTTACTGCCGTAGTCGGTCATTCCTCGGGAGAGATCGCCGCTGCCTATGCTGCTAGCTTCATATCAGCTGAAGATGCGATCCGGGTGGCCTACTATCGGGGAGTGTGCTCACGATTAGCGCAGGGCCCCAATGGGGAGGAGGGATCCATGATGGCGGTCAGTATGTCTTTTTCAGATGCTGTTGAGTTCTGCGAAGCACCAGAGTTTCAGGGACGAATTGCTGTAGCAGCCGTCAATTCATCCGCAAGTATCACGCTCTCCGGTGACACTGACGCTATCGAGCTAGCTAAAAAAATCCTGGATAAAAAGGGAAAACCCACTCGGCTTCTGGTTGTGGATAAAGCGTACCACTCTCATCACATGCGTCCCTCTTCTGATCGCTATATTAACTTGCTCCGAAAGTCGCGCATCATTCTTCGCCAGCCTCCCGTCTCAGCCTGCGCTTGGTACTCGAGTGTAACAGGGGAAAAAATGGCGTGGGCTGACGCAGGCATTCTCACCGACACGTATTGGAATGACAATATGATCAATCCGGTACTTTATAGCCAGGCGGTAGAGAGCGCAGTGGCGGATCTGGGACCATTTAGTTTGGCAATCGAAGTTGGACCGCATCCCGCACTTAGGGGGCCAACGTTGCAGGTCATCCAGGATCCGGATCTTCCCTCCTTGCCATACACGCCCACCCTGCGGCGAGGCTCAAATGATGTCGAGGCAATGGCCAGCTGCTTGGGGTACCTCTGGGAGACGCTTCCATCATCAATACTGAACTTATCCAAGTACGATGCATTTCTGTCTGGTGGCCCAGATCCTCAACTAGTGAAAGACCTACCCACCTACCCTTGGGACCACGATCATGTACACTGGTTCGAATCGCGGGTGTGGAAGGCAATTCGCACCAAGACGAGGCCATTTCATCCCCTTCTCGGCTCGTTCCGTGCGGATGGGGTCGAAGAAGAGTTTCACTGGCGTAATTTCCTGAGCCCTCGTGAGCTGCCCTGGTTGTCGGACCATCGGATTCAGGGCCAGATGGTCCTTCCTGCTGGTGCGTATATAGCTACTGCAATTGAAGCAGCGAAGGCTATTTGCGCAGAGGACTCGATCCGATTAATAGAAGTGTTAGATCTAGTCATGCTGCAAGCAGTCATCTTCAGTGATGAAAGCTCCTCAGTGGAAACACTAGTTTCAGTCTCAAATATCACCCACGAGCAGAAGCATATTGCCCTAACAGACTTCTCGTTCTTTTCCGCCGCAGGGAAAGAGTCAACAATGTTGACTCGCAATGCTTATGCGCGCCTCAAGATTACCTATGCAGCACCGACCGCAGATGCCCTTCCCGTGGAGCAGCCCCCATTCGGAGATATGGTGGAGGTCCCCAGTGAACGATTTTACACCTCGCTCGAGCCGCTCGGATACGGATACACAGGTCCATTTCGGGCACTGGCAGGAATGAAGAGAAGGCTGGGCGTCACTACGGGTTCGGTGATCCGACACCCATCCCCAGACCTGGCGCAACTGACGCTGCACCCCGCCACGTTGGATGGCGCGATCCAGACAATTCTGCTTGCAAAGAGCTTTCCTGGTGATGGAGAGCTCTGGTGCCTGCTTGTCCCTAAGGTCGTGCGACGAGTAGTTGTAAACCCAACATATTGTGACTCGTATGACTTGACGGCGCCAGTGGCATTTCCCGTGGATTCCATTCTCACAGATACGCATGGCTCGGATGCGCAAGGTGATATAGATATATACTCACCGGACGGGCAGTACACCATTGCAAGGATAGAAGGAATGCAGGTTGTGCCCCTGGAAGCGGCCAACCCTGCTAACGACCGCCTACTTTTCAGTAGTGTGGTATTCCGCCCTTCCTTGCCTGATCTTGACGTATTGACGCTTGATGGGAAGGCCACCGCCGAGAATTATGAGTTCGCAAAGGTCATGGAACGAGTAGCCGTATTCTATTTGAAGCAAATTCATCTCTCATTTGCGGATGATGATCGAGCTCGTCATGAAGGTCCTTATGTCGGTCTGCTTCGATTTGCAGCTCATGTCTCGGATCTGGTGGCATCAGGAGGTCATCGGTACGCTCCGCAAGGATGGTCCCAGGATACACAATCTGTTGTTCTACGTGAAAGCCAAAGGTTGGTTTCGATTTTCGGTTTCCATGAATCAATGTTCAAGCTGAGACCCCTTCTAGCTATTCTAAAACTATCGACATCACTATCATGCACCTAATCGCAGATCACATTGTTGATGCCATTCGTGGCCAGTCTCATATTCTTGGCGTTCTCTCCGTGAACCATATATTAAGCAGGTACTATGAGCAGTCTCTGGGCATGGGGTATAGTACCCAGCTCCTTGCCCGTGTAGTCGCCGACATTTCACACCGACATCCTCATATGAATATTCTAGAAATTGGTATGGTTTTCTTGTCCGCGTGATAACCAAGTTTGAGACTGACTCTTTTTTCATCATAGGTGCCGGGACCGGCGGCGCAACAAAGAAGGTCATTAACAATTCTAGCATCACCTTTGAGAGCTACGCGTTCACTGATGTATCAACCGGCTTTTTTGAAAATGCGCAAGAGCTGTTTGCGAACCATCACGACCGTGTTAGCTTCAAGGTCCTTAACATCGAAGAAGACGTTATATCGCAGGGGTTTACAGAGCACTCATATGATGTTGTAATTGCATCTCTAGTCTTACATGCGACCTCCAAGTTACAGTCCAGTCTCCACAACGTTCGCCGGCTGTTAAAACCAGGTGGATACCTGGTTATGCTGGAGGTGACTAACCTGGAGCAGTCTCGCCTCGGATACATTTTCGGGTCTTTGCCTGGCTGGTGGATTGGCGCTGGTGATGACAGAGTCCTTTCTCCCTGTGTAACTAGTGACGAATGGGATTGGCTGCTGCGCAACACAGGATTTTCAGGGATTGACACGGTCTCATCCAATGAGGACGCATTCCCCTTTCCGGCCTCTGTGATCGTTTCTCAGGCCATCGACCCAATCGTCGAATTCCTTCGAAATCCCCTGCTCTCCAATGCGGATCTGTTGAATCATGCAGCCGATATTGTTGTCGTCGGTGGAGTATCCGACACCGTGAATGGCCTTCGTCGGGAGGTCCTGCATCATTTGAAATCACGTTTTGCCTCTATATCGGTTGTCGACCATCTGGAAGATCTCGTCTCTATTAATCCTCCTCCGGGCGTTGTCACGCTGAACCTCTCTGACTTGGATAAACCTGTTTTCAAAGATCTGACATCGACGTCGCTTGCTGCCCTCAAGCTTCTTTATGAGCACTCCAACTACGTTCTCTGGGTCACAAAGGATTCACGCGGTGGAAATGCTCGCCACCATCAAAGTCTTGGTTTTGGTCGCTGCATGCTGTTCGAAATTCCCCACGTTCAATGGCAGTTCCTGGACCTGGATCATCTCGGTCCCTCTAGCGCTAGTATCATCGCCAATGCGCTTTTGCGCTTTATTGGGGTTAATATGTCTGATTCCCCGGAGCGAGCGCAACAGCTACTCTGGACCACTGAGCCTGAATTGGTTGTGATCCAAGACAAGGAGATGATCCCACGTGTGAAACTAAACAAAGTGCTTAATACGCGTTACAACGCATCTCGCCGACCTATTCTAGAGGATGTCGATGTACGTGAGCAGGATGTTGAGGTCAAGGCAACTGGTTCGACATACGCCCTAGTGCAGGCCTCTGTTCCACAGTTGTCACCACCTGCAGGCTCTCAAAGGCGAGTCCGCATTTCCGCGTCGTCCTTAGAGGCCGTCTGCCTTTCAGCCAGCAATTTCCTCTACATGGCTGCCGGTACTGTTATGCCGACAGGAGAGGAGGTTATCGGGTTCACAGCTAGCAACTGCTCCAGTGCCGATATCACTGACAACTGGATAACCCCCATCCAAGGGTCTTCCGCAAAAGCCCTGCTACCATATGCACTTGCCCATACTACTGCCTCCGCAATTGTCTCATCCATTGACACAGGGAGAGTGCTCATTGTTGTTGAGCCGGATAAGTTGATCTCACCCACACTAAGCCTCTATGCCTCCCAGAGAGGCATTCGCGTCATCTTCGTGACCTCCCGTAAAGACCACGGCCAAGTATCCTGGATTTATATTCATCCCGAGGCGCACCTCCGCTCCATGCGGAGGGTGCTACCACGGGAACCAGTTTCAGTTTTGGATATGGAAGGCACAAATGGTAGCGGCCTGAAGTCGCATATTCGTACGGCACTGCACTCCTCATCATCTTTTCAGGCCATCGACTCCTTCTTCAGTAAGATGGCGAGATGTACTGAGGGGCAAATCGCAACCGAGGCCATACGCACCCTCCCGTTAGGTCAGCTACAGGACTTAGCTGCCACATGCCACGTCAAGCCAAGGTTCATCCCACTTGATCAACTGCCTGTTGGCCACTCCGGAATATCGTTTGTCGACTGGACTTCTACACACAAGGTAACTGCGCTCGTCAAATCAATTGGTCAATATACCCTCTTTCGGAGCGACAGAACATATTGGCTTGTAGGTTTGACAGGATCTCTCGGATTATCCCTGTGTCAATGGATGATCCAGCACGGGGCCAGGAATATCGTCCTCACCAGTCGGAATCCCAAAGTCGATCTTGAATTCTTCAAGGAGGTTGCAATCTCGGGAGCCAGGGTCGAAATATATGCAGGGTAAGCCGTCAACCATTCCTTCTGTCGGGAACGACACAACTAAATACCCAGCAGTGATGTAACAAACCGCGAGAGTATACGCGCAGTCCACGACCTAATCTGCCAAACCCTCCCTCAAATCGCCGGCGTAGCCCAAGGTGCCATGGTCCTCCGAGACGTCATGATCAAAGACCTGAGCATCAACGATATGCATCAGGTGCTAGAACCCAAAGTAGCCGGAAGTATCCACCTAGACGAGCTTTTCTCCGAAGACCACCCATCTCTAGACTTCCTCGTCTTCTTCTCCTCCGCCATCTCAGTAACCGGCAATATAGGACAAGCCAACTACGCCGCAGCGAACATGTTCATGACATCTATAGCCGCAAACCGGAAGCGCCGCGGGCTAGCCGGCTCCGTAATCAACATCAACGCAATCATGGGCGCAGGGTACGTCACACGTGAAACGAGCGAAGCTTTACAGCGCCATGTCCTCACGAGCGGACATATGTGGATGTCAGAAGGTGACCTGCACACGGCTTTTGGAGAAGCCATTCTCGCAGGGTCGCCCGGTTCCGACGCCGATGCGGAGATTACCTGCGGTCTTCGGTTGATCAATGTTACCGACGATCACCGACCCGTATGGTCGTATAACCCCCGGTTTCAACATCTTGTTCTGCCAGAGCAGAAGAGTTCCAGTGATGCCGCGACTTCGTCAAAGCGGGTACCTCTTAAGCAGCAGCTTCAGGAGGCACGGACCAACGATGAGGTTTATGAAATCGTCATAAGTGAGTTATCTTTGATAACATTTTGAATCGTCCGCTAATACTCTTTTAGTCGCTTTTCTTCATAAGCTGCAGATCGTGCTGGGGATGGGCGATGTGCCTGAGCGCTCTATACTCGATAAGCAAGCAGATGATCTGGGCATTGATTCGCTTAACATAGTCGAAATCCGGTCGTGGTTCATGATGCAGCTCAAGGTCGAGGTCCCAGTGTTACAGATTCTGGGCGGCGGTCCAGTCGAGCGGATCATTCAATATGCTATACAAAAGCTTCCGGAAGAGATGGTACCAAATTTGGCAACTACTGGTTCCCTTGTTGACTCCGCTGTAATATTAAAATGACGCACCAGCCATGCCACTTCCTGCGATTTATAGCGTATGCAGAATGGGCCTTACGCTCATACGCCCATGAAATGAACGGTCGGATATCCACTTCTCAAAGGAAGGATGATGAAGCTAGTTATCTGTACGTAGCAGACTAGCTGATGTGAAGAATATATACCGTGCTATAATCAAGGCCCTACCAGAGGATCGCTTGAGTTGGCTGTCGACACCATTAAATATACCAATGGAGTTAAGCTGCTATAGCCGGGATTTGTTGCTTGTAGCTTACTCTTACTTCCCTCGGGTCAGTAATTTATAGTCGGTGTTGAACACGTATAGACAGCTAACAGGCTTACGGATTGCGAGGTGCTACTTGGTGGTGAAGATAGTATATTTGACTGTCGTGCAGTTCCATAACATCACACGGGTGTGTTCCCAGCTGGGTGAGAATCCCCTGAGAAAGATGTCTACGTGGCTGATATCTAGAATATTCTACAACATTCTACATGAGCCACGCAGGGCTTGGTTGCCCGTTGATATGGGCCTCAGGCATAGTTTTCTCAACAGTCGGGACTAATTGAGGCGGACATTCACCAACTGCCCAGTATGGATGCTGTGGTATAGCCCAAACAGCAGAGCAGATACTGTATTTACTGCATGTTTTTACTATTCCAACGATCTAATCTAAGCTCAGCACAGGTACTTGCCGCACTCTACCGATACTTCAAATTCTAAGCGAAGCCAACGCCAGTAAGATCAACAGTCAACATCTTATCCGACCACCTCCTTGTCTTCCCACCAAGTGTCGACAGCACCGTCGACAGCAAAGACATATTTCAACTCCGAGGAAAAGTCGTACGACGATCGGAAACGTCCCGATTAACAGCAGTCTCGATCATGATATCGCCCATGGCTACGTTCGACCGACGTTCACATATCTGGGTACGGTACGCTTGTGATCGCACCTCGGAGCAACGATCTTGCGATAGATTCGTGCAGTGCTGCTGGAATGGCCAGTAGTTTAGGAACTGATCACACTCTGTTGAAACAGTGTAGCTTTTTCTGTCTCTGTGACAGGACTTAGAGGCCTCAAAACACTGCCTGATGGGTGGCGGCATTAGAACAAGAGAGGTGCAGACAATGGCAATATCAATCTCGAGGAGTGTCCATACCCTTTCTTTTGTGCCGCTTGCTTGAGATAGTTAGCGCTATCGGTGAGAATACTGTCTCTCAGTCGTACTCACCTGTTAGGTTATCTGTTTGATAATGTCGGAATTCGATGAGGCGCATAAGACTAAAGACACAAACTCTATTGCAGGCAAATAATGTGACAATTTAGTGAGTAGATGCCGGGATAACGTACACTCCTCCCATGGCAAATAGCATACTGAGTAGTATTTTCTTCCGCGGAGCCATTTGTATTCTCCATACTATAACGATTGGTACTGCGAGTAATACCACGTCTTCCAGCAGTGATATAGGCCCCGTGACCATGAATAGTGCCTTCTGTCCTCTGATGCAATGTCCCTCAATATCCTTATTCCAAAAATACTGTGACGGCCGGCACTGAAAGGTATTCGCCAATAGGGCTGCCGTGCCCCAAGCGACAGTGAAGACAAGGTGGTATATGGTTAGAGAACGGACTCTCTTCACGGTTCCGAATAGCCGTCGAAGAAGGAGGATGATCGACACCTTATCACAGGCCTGCGATGGAGGCCAGAACTTTTCGGTGATCCAGAACATCTGCAATGTGGTTAGCGGATGGTGTTTTTGTTCTGATGTTCAATGTGTTGTACCATCGTGACGCGACGAGCAGTGTTCGGCGGTAGAGTCGAAATATCGAATCCAATGTCCCTCAAGTGCAGCTATTCCGGTCAACATCGATAGCCATATACTAAGGGCGAATCTACCCACCAATCACGGTTGTTACGGTTATACCATAATACAGGACAAGCCCTGAACCCAGGAACGCATCACCAATGTCCAACTTCCCAACACTCAAGTAGTGGTTATCCAAGCGGGGGCAGAAAAAAAGGGTGGCTAGTACGGCGCCTGCAATTGAGAGCGCAATAAGTAGCCTACTTCAATACTCGGGGCTGTACATTACCTATCGACACCTCCATGGGTATTCAAAGAGATATATTGAATTGTCGCGGAAGCCAGTTTTTGTTGTGTTATCGAAGGACCAGGGTTATTCATTATTTACTTTCATCAATCACCAACAGCTATTAAGTAGTATATCTAACAGCACGCATGGTACTGTAGTTCGTGGCCAGCTATTGCTACTTAGAACGTGGGACAAGCACATAGAAGTAATAGTTGTTTGCCTAATTGTGTATGGAAAGTGATGATGTCAAATGGTTAAGGCCTCATAGTGGCGTCGGATCAACCGTGGACTACTGCCCGAGAACTTCAAGATGAAAGCTCGTTTCCAGGTAGTTCTAAACGTATTATTGGCCGTCTAGCAATGCTGTACTGGCCTTAAAACTCAACAGAGCCCTATGAAGGGTGCCTCAAAAGGCCAATCTCTTGACCAATCCTCATATAAATACTCACACTTTTTACCTAGCAATAACAACTCTGAAGCTCACTGTCTACTTTGAAAGCCAACCTGCATTATTGGGTTTACCTTTTTCGTTCCCTCCTTTTCCCCTGGGGTCGTGCCGGTAGGGGAGATAACATATGCGTAGTCGGTAAAAAGCTGCTTGCGAGAAAGCGAATAATATTGAAAGGCAGGGAGCGATTTACCACTGTTATGTGGATTCGCGATTATGGTGGCATTTTCGGCGGCATGCAGCGCTCTGACCACGTTGTCGAAAAGGTTCGTGAAGCCTCCGTAGCTGAGGATAATAGCCATCTCAACCCACTTGAGGCATCGTGCCGTTAGCAAGAACTCGGTGAGTTTATTACACAATATGGATGCTTGTGCCATTTCGTCATCGCCGAGAGAATCTGATAGTGTTTCCAAAAAGAACGCATTCCACAATGCGTAGGCCATTTCGAAATAGGCACCTGATTTACCAATAGAATGGAAACGTCAGAGCAAAGAAAATCCAACATGAGCGTTGATTTGGTACGGCTTTCGAAGTACCAGATTGCAGTATTTCCGCGATACAGGGCCTTTAGGGCTTGCAGTTTCAAAATCCTTGGAGCTGCTATCATGCTGTCTCTGCTTGCGCTTTGGGCCACAAATTGTGGTGTCATAACCGTCGCATTCACAACCCCCAAGCTGCCCATGCTCAGAAACCTAAATTGGAAGATGAAGAGAACAATATAAGTAACCAGGAGGACCAGAAAAAAATTAGCTCCTATAAAACGTCTCTTACAAAAGCGGAGGAAACAACTTATAGATTTATCTTCGTGGATATCAGTCAGACAAGAAGAATGAAGTCAGTTTTTCAAGGCAGCAAAGTTCCAAAAACCTGCATTTGTTATACCAGCTTTGATTAATGGATAAAGCAATACACGTGCCCTAGTAGACACTTGTTGTAATACCTACAGCATGATCGATCAGAACTTGTGCAAGAAAATTGGAGCTGGGGGGCTTACCCATTCCACCAAAGACCAATAACCCTTCTGCTGCGGCAGATGCCTCTCTAACACATTAGCCTAGCGCGGTACCACGAAGGTGTCTGCATTGTGAAACCCTCTCTCAAACTTAAACCAGAACAGGCTGGAGTACATGCGCTGGATGGGCAATTAGCTCGACTAGTGGCGGGCGGTTTGTGCATTGAACTGATGGAAGAGGTCAAGGAGGGCCTGGATCTTCACGACTTGTGAGTATGAGCTTGATAACACCTCATTAGATAATCTACATGTCTTTATGTGTGAAGCATTATTTAGTAGTCAACGAATGATTACACCTACCACCAATACTGGTTTTCTTCTACCGCACGCCATCCCGGAGTCCTTACAACGCGTTGGCCCTCACCGAACAAAAACGTGGATCTTCTACTCCTAGATGACCAAAGATGATTTTGTCGCTTGGTGGGTGGAGACACAGGCCGGGGCATTGAAAAAGAAGATTCGCTGGAATGGAACCAAATCTTTGAGGCGGTATATTCTTGGAACAACATGTCAGAAAAGCAGCGGAGTAAAAATAGATTTCAGGCCGAAAACAGGCAAGCTATATCAAAATCTCTGGAACCCATGAAATATGGTAATCATGTCGTACCCAAATTTGCTAGCTAGCACCGTGCGCCTGGATATGATTTCTGCTCGCATGGTGCGGGCCATATTGGATCTCCCATTTATCATTTACCTTCCACCCGATCCATCGCTTCCTTCGCCGCACTAGCTACCTGCCCAACATCTCCTCCCTGGTCACAAATCTTGCTCAAACGTTCCTTCCAGAATCTCCACCGTTCAGGACATAGCTTCGCTGGGCCCTGGTACAAGGGCCCACCAGCCATCATCCGTTCCTCCTTATCATCCGCGACTGTCACCTGCCGCCGCAGAACAGGCCCACCATGGTTGAGCCATTCTCTTGCGACTGCAACATTGCAGTCAAGCTTCGAGCCAGATGCCTCCTCTTCAAGCGCGTCTCGGAGAGCCCACACGGCGAATAGCGTCCAAGACGTAGCATCGACTGTCACTAAACGCGCGGTGAAAGAGTTCAGGTTGACCCATTCTTGGATCTCCTTTTCCGAGTCATCGGGTGTTGGGGCTGATTCGTCAGTACCTTTTTATCCTTTTGTCATTATGCGTAAGTACGTACGGTTCCAAGCTTCTCTCACGTTGGGTCCCAGGAATGGTAGGTCCGCCCAAAGACGGGTATCATCCTACTCTGGTTAGTGGGTCGCAAAGTCTACACATGGATTGTTCAAGAAGTCTCAAATGAAACTTAGAAGAGAGAGCAGATGTAGACAGACTCACCCCCCAAACCTGTATCGTAGTAGCGGGTATTTCAATCAGCGCTTTCACGAGCTCGATTAACCGCTCCTGCGACGGACTATCATACGGAATCTGCTTCGCGACATTGAGAAAAATACCCCAAAATTCCCAAACAAAGTCTTCTAAATCATCGGTATTTGAACCGTATAGGAGCGGTTCCGCGAGACCATGAATATTCTGTGCCGCGGCCGATGATGTGGTGGAGCTGGAAGGTTGAAGGTATTCCTCTAAGATACGAAAGCCTCGATTTCCTTTTTCCGATGGAGAATTAACCCCTGAAGACAAAGTAAGAGATGCCATACTGCTCTATGTAAATTGTGGTTGTGCTTATGTGGAAGAGGACACGAAGCCTGATGGTGAAGCCGGCCATGGTCTTATATTAAATGCTTATCAGGCGGGGTTGGTTATCGACTGAGGAATTGCCCTGTTTCGCGCATGAATCATAATGCGCTTTGCAGGCACGCGCTGAACTGATCTGCACGATTGAGCGGCTATGATTGGGGCGATGATTTTAGTCTCGGCTGATGGACACTATCGTACTAGAGGGGCAGAAGACTTGGCACTTTGGGGGGGTTTATTGATCCCGTTCATTCTTCTTCTACTCTTCAGCAAGGTCAATAAAGATGCAAAGCTATTGTACATTGCACAACAAATTAAAAACAAGATCCGAGGTTGTAACCAGTCATGGGCTTCGCAGCTTTCATATATGCCCTTCAGGATTCTTTTATACTCCTGGTTTACTACCCTCAACCTTTGAGCCCAACAAGCTCCGATGAAATCTCCCACAACTTGCCCTCTTTAGCTTCATCATAAACCCACGGGGCATAACCAGGACCCGCAAGTCCGGTACTGGGATCATTCGGCTCAGCAATGTGGCAGTCCTCGAGATACTTTCCGCCTTTTCCTTCCAATTCCTTCGCCACTGCAGCCCACACACTTGTGGCAGCGCCATGCTCGAGTGTTTTCCACATCTTGGCGATTGTTTCATCTTTTTCCCATGCCTCCACAACCTCCTTTGGAGTGTGACGCTGCAACTCTGTCTTAATAGAACCAGGGTGCAAACTGAAAGCATGAAGACCCTGAGACCCATACCGCCTCTCGATCTCGTTGGCCATCCAGATGTTCGCAGTCTTGCTTTGGCCATATGAGGTTGTCGGCTCATAGATTCCCTCTAGCTTAAGGTTGTCAAGGATGACTGTTGAGAAACGGTGTGCCAAGGAGGAGACATTAACAACCCGCGAATTGAATTCCGGGGTTGAGGACGCCAATAGAGCGGGTTTAAGCAGGTTGAAAAGGGCGAAATGGCCTAAGTGGTTGATGCCAAATTGGGTTTCGAATCCATCTTCTGTCCGGCCCTCTGGAGTCATCATGACACCTGCGTTGTTGATTAGGATGTTCAGCCGGCTGCTCCTGGACAGAAAGTCCTTCGCGCAGGCGCGGACACTCGCGAGTGAGCTGAGGTCAAGAGTCAGGAGGCGAACATTGGGCTGCTTTGTCAGGTCGCCCAGTGCTTTTTTGGCTTTCTCGAGATCTCTGGCAGCGAGATAGAGTGTAGCACCAGTGGCGGAGAGGGCACGGGCTGTTTCAATGCCGAGACCTGCGGAGCAGCCCGTGATCAGGATGACTTTGCCTTGGAGCTTGCCTTCGAGACCTTCGTTCTTGACGATCTCAAGCGCCGTGGGGTGGTTTGCATTGGAGGCCATGGTAACAAGGATATGTAAAGCGAGATGTTAAGCTTGTAGCTGTTGTGATATTTATCTTGACTTGGAAGATCGATCGAATTGAACGTGTTCTGCTGAATGATCCTTGGAGCTGGGTTCGTCGCCCTTTTTATAATGCGAGAAACGTTGAACATTTTACTGATATGGAATTGATTATGCTAGAAGGATCTAGGATGGGGATAGACTGCTCTTAATTCCGTCTGCCATGAATTATATCATAATGAGCTTGTCTTATAAAATTCCGTACCATGCGGAGGCGGATGCGGAGGCGGGCGGCCGCATAGGTTCGCTCATATTATATGCCGCCCGCCCGCCCGCCCGCCTTGACCCGCGTCTTCTCTCAAGCAACAGTTTTCGCTTGTCTTTCACCATAGCTTAACACTATGTCCGACCGACAAAGCCATACTCGAGCTACCAACGCATGTCTCACATGCCGAAAGCAGAAAAGGAAATGCACAAAAGAGAGACCAAGATGTTCTGTCTGTCGAAAGACCGGGCGGGCCTGCGATTATACTCCTCCCAGCACGAATTCTAGCAATGCCATAGACAGCAGTGAGCGCTCGGGTTCTCAAGAGACGACCGGAAATGGATCTTGGCCTCACGGAGGTGTTCAGCTCCCGAGATCGAGTGTACTGGGCACGTCAACCACGGACGGTCTCTCCACACTGTTTCTCGACTCCGATGTTTCTCCGGATAGAAGCTACTTGGAGAATAACCGTCACCAAGCTCTACCTGCCGAGTATCTCCGTTATCTCCGGAATCCTGCGCAGGTACGGCATGAAGTTGACGTATATTTCAACAGTGTCCATACTTTCTTCCCTATAGGTAAGCAGCATTACCAGGAATAGGCTTTGTGTCGCAATACCCAGATAAACTAGACTGACATTCTCTCCTTGGCAGTGTCTAAATTGCGGCTGTATCAGCAGCTCTCGAATCTGGATCGCAACCATGATGCCGATCTTGCACTTCTCGTGATAGCAATGCAATTGCACACGCGCCCATGCAGCGATATTGAATCCACAGATGTGGATCTGTACAGCGTGGCGAAGGCCTGTTATGCCTTCGTGGAGAGTGGTAATAACTTTTCGATAAAAGTGCTACAAGCTGGAATATTGATCGCATTGTACGAGATCTCGAATGCGATACACCCGGCTGCATATCTAACTGTAGGGCATTGCGCGCGACTTGGCCATGCCATGGGGGTCCATCAACGCAGTAACGCGCCTCAGATGCTCAATCGACCAGGTAAGTGATGTCACCACCTCTCCGCTAATAAAACGTCAGCCCGTATGGTATGCTAAGAAATCAGGTACATGGGTTGAGCTTGAGGAAAGACGCCGGACTTGGTGGGCTGTGATCATTTTAGACAGGTAAATCATCATAGGAGATGCCCCTGTCCATATGATGCCTGTTGTCTCGGCCAGATTAACTGATGTACCTAGATATGTCAACCTTGGCGGCAAGAATCGCCCCTTCGCGTGTGAAGATGCACAGCCAGAAGACTTACTCCCCGCGGATGACAAGAATTGGGATCGTGGGGTATACCTCCTCATTTGACATCGGATGCTTACACGTTTTGCTAACTCGTCTTAGGAGATCACGGTCGTCGAGCCTCTCGCAGTCCGCGCGAATACCACAATCCAAGTTTGTCCGTTCACTCGGACATGTCAGGCGGCTCACGTTCTCGCCCGCGTTCTCGGCCACCTAAATGATCGCAATATCGACAGGAGTTTTCAACACCAGGAAGCGATGCAACTGCATCGAACAGCCCAGGCGCTATCGCATACGTTGTCAAACGAACTTGAGCAATGGATCGAGAAGGAACATGACCCTACGGCGCATCTCCAGTTGTTTTCAGCCATTGGAATCTGTTATAGCGCGTTGCTCATCCTGTACGACAGTTACTGCTGCGTCAGCATGATTGGGTTTACGGACGATGCGGAGCTACAGCACCTATGCCTCTCTGCAATAACTGAAGTGTCTCAGGAAGTTGTCCAATTCGCAAAAAGTATTCGCTCAGCTATAGAACTCGGGGGCTCTCTCAAGATGAGCCCGCTTGTACTGGACTGCCTGTATCAGGCTATGCACAATCTTATGTGGCAGAGCCATGAGACAGGAAACACAGAATTTTCGCAAATGGAAAATGAGATTCGAGATGTGCTTTACCTAATTGGGACGCGATGGAAGGCGCCTCGTAAGTCGACCTACCGGAAGGCTGCTTACTGTGCTCCGCTAATATACGAGTTTAGACGCATACGTTGGAGTACTTCGGAGATCTCAATGTTGATCCGACATTGAGATGTGGGCCATGTAGGGCTTCGCGGATATATTTGCACCATATATTGCTGGACCAGGTGATTATATACACACCTGTAGAGAACGTCTGGTGTTGTTACAAACTTACCAATCGATCCCGGGCCGTGAAGGGTCTTTCAAATCGCGGAACTTCCTCGACGTTTTCCCTATCATTGATCAACTATAAGACTGAAGGTAAAGCACCTGATGGTCTACAACTGACTTGGTAGCGAACATCGATTCATAAAAACAGTGGTAGCGAGTTATGAGGTAGGCTGTGCTCTGGGTGTTCTCTCCCGCGCATCCGGGGCCATCTTTGAAGCAGGTGCACTCCTCTAGTCAAGATCATTTTGCAGTCCTTATCTTTCCCGCTCGGGCAATTGTTTGCTGTCAGGACTATCACAGGCGTTTTACTAGTCTCAATAAATCCTCGCTCCTTTGGCCATAGTCCACCTTTCGCTTGAACCGTGGTTGGTTTTGACATCCACCATTTCAATGTAAATATATGCGTGTCATGCTGTTCAATTCAGGATCCCAATATAGATAAGTGATATAATACCGTGTTTCAGCCGCAGTCCTAACCCGCAAAGAAAAGCTAATATGCGATCGGAATTACCTACCTCTCTTAGATCTCGGATCCGGTAACTGTCTCCAGAACAATTCCGCGTCACATTAGTCCACAAATTTGTAGCCGATACGATCAAACATCCAGCAAAAGTTAAAAATAAATTAAGCAATTAAACATTCAGTATCTAAGTTACTCGTATGGGCAAATTCACATTAACCCTTCACCCCGTCAGCTCCCAATCATGCCATCCCTATTCTCAAAACACACCCTATATCAACCACGGAAACCCCCTAGACAACAATGCCACCAGTACCAACACCAACATGGCCCGCAACACCCGCCTCACCACCAACATTAGCACTAGCACCAACATGCACACCGAACGGCTCAGCCTCTCTCTTAGCGACGCCGGCACCAACATGCGCACCGACATTAGCGCCCGCATCGACATCGGCGTCAAGGCCCGCATTCACACCGACATGGGCGCCGACCGCCGGGCCAACGGTCGTACCGACACGGACGCCCGCGGGATACACTGTTTCCCTGAGGCCAGTGTTTGCACCAGCGTCGGCGCCGACATTTGCTCCAACGTTCGCTCCAACGTTGGCATTGCCGCCGACATCGACTCCGGCACCTACACCGGGGCCGGCCCCGACGCTGATGAAGGTGGGAGCTGCTCCTGCTAGAGCGAGGAGGGAGGTGAGGATTATTGCGGTGAGGAGCTGCATCTTGTAAAGTATGAGTTGCTATTGACTCTAGTGTGAGCGATTGTCTTTTTTGCCAATAGTGTGCGCACATACGTATGTACATACCGTGTAAAGAATGTACGTAAAAGAGTGAATATAAAAAACGAACGAATGGACCAGGGGTTCTGAACGAGTGTGGATGTGATTGATGTGAGGTCAAGGACAACAAACCCAACAGCGACGGCCGAAGGCTATAATTATACCCCCCTCGTGGCTTCAGCCCATCACAAGCAAAATCCGTAGAGTGCTTGGGATTGCCGGAAGCTCATAGTTCGCGAATTAGGCGCATAAGCGAGGAACAGGAAACGATTTGCGGCGGTCGGGTTTATTTTTGGGGAGTATTATTGGGTGTTTGCGCGGTCTGAA
Source organism: Aspergillus leporis (assembly GCA_009176345.1). NCBI lineage: Eukaryota > Fungi > Ascomycota > Eurotiomycetes > Eurotiales > Aspergillaceae > Aspergillus > Aspergillus leporis. The sequence continues at coordinate 27,589 of ML732338.1, read as the reverse complement.
ATTTGGGTCCGTGCTAAAATCAATAACGTGAAACTGGGAGGCCAAATTCGTGTATTTGGGATGCCGAGGATCACCCGTTTTCGGGGGCTGATCAGGGATTAAAGGGGAGGGAATTAAATGACTGACGATGAGTCCATTCTGAGCCAATATGGTGTTAGTGTTGGGGAGTATTTGGGGCCCATGTTACCAATGAGTCCCTTGTCGGGATTCATGTGGACGAAATGTTAGAGCTTAGGTATAATTTAGGTATGAGGCCCAGGAGTCTAGAAATCTACAGGCATAGGCCCGGGCGTTCTCAGAGTCTTCCGATTGTCTGATTGTTCCGCTAGAGTAAAGAATACCGGTTCCTACGAATAATCAAGACGGATTTACATTATTCTGGTTTCAAGAACAGGAACTCATTTCGGAGTCACGCTGCCCGTAGCAAGGAGTATACTTAGTAATGAAATAGCAACAACAGCAAAAACGAGAACAACAATAGTAATGTGAAAAGCAAGGCAGCAATCTACCGCCAGCGATACTTAATTAATTTGACTGGATGGGGGAGTGCGTCGAGGGTAGTTCTTGAATTTCCTCATTTTTGCCTTACTAAGATAATCCACCGCGTCCGGACGCGAATTCGAATCCAGTTGCATCACCTGTCGCTCGAACCCAGGGTCATCGTCATCCTCCAAAGGCTGTGGTGTATACCTCTGATTCCCGACGCTCATGATGTGGGCTATCCAATCCATGGTCGCCGTTAGAGGATCTTGGCCAATGGCAATGACGGTCCGGTTAATCCACACTTCCCGAAGATCATGTTTTTGGGCCATCCTTTCGACAAGTTTTATCTGAGCTGGATTGAGATATTTGTCAAAGTGCCGTGGGAATGGCGCACGATCTATCAGCGGCAGCGCTACTGCCCGCGTACAAGGATCATAGATCAGAAGATATTTGGCTCCATCATCGCACATCAGTGTCGCCGTGGCCCAGTAGGTCCAGGTGAGAGGTCGGAAAGGAGGCGAATATGGATTGCCGCACAGAGTGACGGGATTCGTGAATTCGTGCAATGGTTTGCAAATACTAGAAAGCTTCCGGCGGCCATCTTTTATGCCCTTAACTCTCCACCCCCAGACTATACTGTGCTTTTTAGATCTGAAACAGACCAGGTCTCGATATAGATACATGCGATAACCTTGGCGATGGAGCCGTCGACAGCCGTTGTAAAGGGAATTCCGAATATGGTCTATATTTGCCTCTTCAGTGGGTAGAGTCAGAGTCCTATTTGGATTGAATAGTTAGCGCCTTCAGTTGAAATCCTACCCATTTTTGGTGGACTCGATTTACACACTGTGTTTGATCAGGGGTTGGATCGCTTTGTGCAGCGGGCCCTATAGTGGTCCCTGAGCCGATCTCTTCGATGGCATCGGGGTCAACCCCGTTCGCTTGATGACTGTCCGTTCTTCCTACTGTGCTGGCACCTGGCTTGCTGGTTGCGGGTGATAGGCTCTCTGAAGGTTGTAAGCCGGGTGGAGTGTTTGGCCCTGGAGGTTTTAGGACTTGAGATTCTGGGTTTGGGGCGATTTGTTCGATTTTATCAGCCATGGCGTGCCTGTATGAATGTGGCTGTAATAGTTGAGGTTCTGTTGTTATACGAAAAGGGATGAATCATGATACTAGTGAAGAGTAAGATGTACGATGGATAGATATGCAAAGGGTAACCCGAGATGTTGCAGAGTTTAAATACCCATCTTCGTTCCGAATGGAATCTAGGTACTGGTGCCTATGAGCAAAGGCAGGTGCTCGATGCATTTGTTCTTGTCCGATTTGTAGTAAGTGCGAGGATCCCGTATGAGTTTTGTTATGGGTAGTCGCTGCCCAAGTGTTGTAGTGAAGAACTACTTCGGAAAGCATGAGAAGCGAGGAACTTGGAATCTACTCGAAGTGTAATTCTCGAAGTACAGCAGACGAAGTTGATTTTATCTAATTGACAACAATCGTACTTGATGCTTATTACTAGCAATAGTTTGCTTCCCAGTAGTTAATGTTACTATGATTGTTCCCGTCGTTATTATTGATCATCACCGTGTACTAACTACTACAGTCTACGGGTAGGGTTAGCTAAGAGTATCTTATTCTAATCTGATTAATCAATGAACTCAATTCCCCGGATCAATGACAACATCATTCTCCACCTTCTATTCTTAAATAAATAAGCCCATCGATCACCTCTCTTCCCCGCACAAGACTCACTCCCCTAAAAGTCAAGTCGCCCTATAGGGCATGGTAAACTACAATGGACACTAACCATACCGCCACACTTCTCTTTGACTTAATGAAAATCAACAGCACCAGCGAGCATGAACAGGAAATCGCTCCCTTTTTAGATACCTACCTCACCAACCTCGGCTATACCGTCGAACGCCTCCCCATCGCTAAAGACTCAACCAGAGAAAATGTCTACGCCTACCTCGGTTCTCAGCGCAAGACCCGAATATGTCTCACGTCGCACATGGACACCGTCCCCCCCTACATTCCCCTTCGAATCGAGGGGTCAACTATCCACGGTCGGGGTGCGTGCGATGACAAAGGGCCCATGGCAGCACAAATATCCGCCCTAGAACAATTGAGAGCGGAGGGATTAGTCAAAGAGGGAGATGTGAGTTTGTTATTTGTCGTGGGGGAAGAGAAGGGCGGGCCCGGAATGCTCGCGGCGAATGATCAAAATCTCGGCTTTGAGGGTGTGATATTCGGGGAACCGACGGAGGGGAAACTGGCTACTGGACATAAAGGACATTTGGTCTTTGAGGTGATCGGGGAAGGAAAAGCTTGGTTAGTCGCTTGTTCATCGTATCTAGTAGGGCTTTCACTGATCATGACAGTCACTCCGGGTACCCACAGCATGGTGTCAATGCCAATCTGGCACTCGTCGAGACACTTAGTGAGTTGAGTCGTGCGAAATTTCCCGAATCGTCGCTGCTCGGTTCGTCGACCTTTAATTTAGGGAAGATTGAGGGGGGCGTGAGCTATAATATAATCCCAGAGACGAGTAAAGCGCTGTGCGCTGTGCGCGTCGCGACTGATATGGCGGGGATCAAGAATGTTGTGTCTGATACTGTTGCGAGGCATGAGAATGTCCGGCTGGAGTTTAAATTCGAGTATCCTGAGACTTTACTTGATCATGATGTTGAAGGTAGGACATATATTGCGCAGTAGATGGGGAATGAGCTGACAGCTGTAGGATTTGAAACTGCGCCGATGTCGTATGGAACCGATGTTCCTCGGTTCAGGGGGGATCACAAGAAATATCTCTACGGACCAGGGTCCATCCTGGTGGCTCATGGAGAAAATGAGAAGATAGATATGGAGGAGCTTGTTGAAGGGGTTCATGCATATAAAAAGCTGGTGATGCATCTGCTAAAGTCGGCGGCATAGCTATACCTAGTAGCGATGGAGATGAGAACAGGAAAGGCCAACTGTTCCCTTATTTTTGGGATTATGTATGCCGTTAAAGCGCTTAGTCGTGCTTTGTCAATGAGAAAGCAGGGGGGAATATATATTCCCGATTAGTTTGTGGATGAAAGTTCTTCATAACTCATACTATACACAACGTAAAGCGCCTGACCAATGGTCATTTTCTGCATGAGGGATACCTACATCCACCCGCAAGAGAAATATTTCTGGAAAGGCCGAGGATTCGTACTGAAGCCTGTTTCAAGATATTCCTAATGATTAACAATCATCAAATGAGGGATTTTAACTAAGTTAGTGGCAACCGCTTACTCAGCGGTGGCCAGGGGTAGTAATAGTCCGATTGATCACGTGCCCACAGGGGCCCCCTTATCAACACAAATATGCCCCTATAATTAAACATAAAGCTGGAAAGCTTGACAGCGCTCACAGTGTATTATTCAGGATTATGCGCCAGGGCGGTGAATTCAAGGCGAAATTCTCGTGGATTCTGCGCCTTCAATAGTCAGCAAACCCATCTACGGTATTCCGTAATTCCGCACTCCTCAATAGTCTGGCAACCCAAATTCCGTTCAGCCAATGGTATTACATTGAGGATTTTTTTTAGCGGATTATAAATTTCACGAGCGGGCTTACAAAGCCACAACTACCGACTGAAAGTTTTGGACGCGAAGTTTCAATTGGCCACTTATGGGACCATACGGGTCCCGGGACAGAAATAATTATGAATTCTATGGAAAATGAAGCTAATCGCGGGGTGCAATCGAACGATTGCGAGATTGGGTATATAAGATCTCTTGTTCCCTCTCCGATTGACCATTAGATCCCATCAACTCTCCTGTCAAACACCGCAACAGCTGCTAACGCCTCTTTCAAACCTGCTCTTTCTGCATACTTCTAAAACACCGTCAAAATGGGCTCCACTCAGGTCGAATTCAACAACCCCGCCACCAGCACTCTCCTCGAGCTGGTCAAGTCCCGCCGTACCTACTACGGTCTCAAGGCTGAGAGCCCCATCTCCGACGATGCCATTGAGTCTATCGTCCAGAACTCCGTCCTCCATGTGCCCAGCTCTTTCAACACCCAGACCTCCCGTGTCGTTCTCCTGCTGAAGGAGGAGCACCAGAAGGTGTGGGACATTGCTATCAAGGCCATGGAGGGTCTCGTTGCCGCCGGCCAGGTCCCCAAGGAGATGTACGAGAACCACACCAAGCCTAAGCTCGAGGCTTTCCGTGCTGCTTACGGAACTGTACGAACCCATTGATAATCTCCGCGTCCACAATTTGAACAGTCGTTACTAACACACTTGCCTAGGTCCTTTTCTTCGTTGACTACGACTCCCTCGCTGCCATCAAGGAGAAGTTCGCCATCTACGCCGACAAGTTCGACCCCTTCGCCCTCGAGTCCAACGCTATGTCCCAGTACCTCGGTATGTTTTACTGCCCTCCGAATGAATCTATCTGCACCGTATACTAATAATTTGCAGTCTGGGTCGCCCTCCAGTCCGAAGGCTTCGGTGCCAACCTCCAGCACTACAGCCCCTTGATCGACGCCGACATCCAGAAGACCTGGAGCCTGCCTGCCAGCTGGAAGCTTGATGCCCAGCTGGTCTTCGGTGTCCCTACCTCCGACCCCGGCGAGAAGGCTTTCGCCCCTATTGAGGACCGCCTCAAGGTCTTTGGCAAGTCCGCCTAAATTTGACGATAGACTTCTTTTTCAGTGTGCAATTTGAGCGTCATAGCCTACAATAGAACGGTTTTTGATTTATAGAGTTTCCATTCCGATGAACATTGCGTATGTCACTGTAGAACCACACTATAGGGTCCGACAGGTGAGAATTTGCTTGGGGCTTTGAAATAATGGCCTACCTGTATCACCGCCGACCCCCAAACCCCCCACTGTTCCGGTCGGCGGTGATACGCAGGGCACGGTGAGGTGAGATGGGTAGTGCATACATAAGCTTGGTTTGGTTTTCTATTATTATCGTACTGATAGATTGACACTATCTTAGAAGGCGTTGCCCCACCATCAGAGGCAGCTGTGTTCAGAGTCAAGTATTTGGCCACCAGAGATACTCAACATGGCATATCCACAAATGCCCAGCCACGGACTTTCCCCGATCGTATACGGATTATATCCTTCAGACGAACTCTGGACACAGACCGAAAAGCTAGAACTAGCAAAGATGACCAAATGCAATCGGCGCAACGTAACAGATCAGGCAACAACAAACCACCCAATCACCCAAGGAACATGATGCAAAGTCTTAACGTCATGCATTAACTGTTTCATATCCGCAGCAGCGACCGGCAAATAAACGCCATGCGACAACAAGGTCTACAGCATAAGAGACAGTACCATTCGCCAAAAGGATCAATAGACCCACTGATAAACATTAAAAATCTTCACCAGGAACCGCATTCAAAAATAGCTCAAATTAGGGTTCTCCTCCGGCAGGTTTGATCGATCCCTAGATTTAAGCTTACTCCGCTCGTATTCGGGACCAGAATTACCGAATGCGGTAATATCCTCGTTTTCTTGTACATCGTCAGATCACTTATAAGTTGGCAATGGGCGTCCAAGTCTGGACACAATTCCCATTCCCACGCCTTTAATGACCCCCTAGTTCTATCTTCGGAAACGCGTGCAAAGACTGAACAAAAATGGATTTCACCTTCCACCCAGGCGTAAACGGCTCCTCCCCTTGGGTCGAGTTCTACCCCTACAACCCATCCCAAACCGCCGGCTACGCCTTCATGGCCATCTTCGGCATCACGACAGTCATCCACCTCGTCCTCATGTTCCCCTACAGAGCAGCATACTTCTTCCCGCTATTTCTAGGAGGAATATGTACGTCCTCACCCCTGCCTTGAGCGACCCCCATCAAAACAAAGCTAACAAGAATGCTCAAACCCACAGGCGAAACATTCGGCTACTACGGCCGCGCCTGGTCCCACGACAACATAACCAAGATCTCCTCCTGGTCCCTCCAACAAATGCTCATCCTCTGCGCACCCCCCTTCGTCGCCGCAACAATCTACATGGTCCTCGGCCGAGTCATCCGCGCCTTCGATGCAGAGCATCTCTCCCCCATGCGCACCAAAAAAATTACCGTCATATTCGTCCTAAACGACATCATCTGCTTCTTTACCCAGCTCGGGGGTGCCGGTGTCCAAATCACAGGCGATGCAAATGTCATGGACATTGGCCGGAAGGTCGTTCTTGTCGGGCTGGTGTTTGCGCTGGTGGTGTTTTTGCTGTTTGTGTGGGTTGCTTTTGTGTTTCATAGACGGTTGGGGCAGAGCCCTACAAGGATTGCGGATGAGAATCCAGATTTGAATTGGAGGAGGTATATGTGGGCTATTTATGTTAGTTGTGCGGCGCTTATGGTGAGGAATTTTGTCCGGTTGATTGAGTTTGGGGCAGTGAAGAGTGCGTTGAATCAGCAGGAGGCATATATTTATGTGTTTGATGCGGGGATGATGTTTGTTTCCATGGGAGTTTTGGTTCTTTGGCACCCCGGTTTGTTGATTAAGAAGGCTAGGCGGGCTGGGGAGGCGGGGGCTTTGTGTGCGGGAATGGAGCAGGAGGAGGGGTGGGATGGGGATGGGGTGCGTTTGACCGGGTATAAGGGGATTCAAAGGTGCTGAGGTGGGAGTATTTTGGATTGCTTATATGTTTAGGATGGTTTTGGGGTTATGATTTTGGGGTTTGGGCGTTGAGGGTTGTTTGTTTGAGTGAGCTTTTGTCAATAGATTCTTGGATTCTTATGTTCCTGTGCAATTGAGGAAGAGCTTGTATGTTTCTAGATACGGGCTCTCCAGAAATGATAATGCTATTGTAGTTACTCCGAACGATAGCTCACACAATGTCCTATCATGTACTGCCTTCTTCACCACCGTCCTCCGATCCTAATCCTGCATCTTGCTGGGTATGCGCCACTCGTTCAATTCTCCCCTCAGCCATCCACACTACGGCATCAACACCATCTCGGAATCCTTTCACTATGTTACTGACCCTATGAGCGACAAGTATGACTGTGTACCCTTTGCGGGTAAACTCCTCCTCGATCACATCTTGCATAAGGCCATCCGTATCCGGATCCATAGCAGACGTAGCTTCATCAAGTAACACAATCGGCTTACGTTTCTCCGGGGAAGGCGTGGTGTAAAGGTTGCAAAATGTAGAGTCCGAGACAGCCTGCGCGTGAGCAAGTGCACGGGATAGCGAAAGTAGCTGCAGCTGACCAGCGGATAGTGGCGGGAGTGAGGACATTGGAAGGTCCAGCAGAGCCTCGTCTGACAGAAGCAGACCTTGGTGGCCGAGCTTAGAGAAATGGTGGAAATGCTTCCAGAGTCCAGTCTTTTCCAATGCCTGGATCAATGTTGTAGCTGGCATAGTCTCATCTGGATCGAGGTTGAATCGAAGCGTGGCGGATGTTAGAATAAACGGGTCTTGGGGAACGGTAATGTAGCAATGTCGGCGAAGGTATGTTTTATGTATGTTCGAGGTATCAATGCCGTCAACTATTATGGAACCGCATTGGGAGTCGAGCAGGCGGAGCAAGGATAGTAGTAAGGTGCTTTTCCCACTGTTATGGGCGGATTACACTTGTTAGCTTGCGCGGTGTTTTAAAAACAGTTGGGCTGTGTACCTTCCTGTCCTTCCACATATGATGACCTTCTGTCCGTCATTCACCTCTAGGTTGATGCTCTCAAGAGCAAGCTTTTCTGGGCTGAACTATTATTTAGAGATGGAATCTATAGCCTTCATTAATGTAGACTTGCCTGTATGACGCTTCCACGTTCTGAACAACAATATCTCCCGAGACGGGCCAATTAGTCGGCGGAACCCAATTCTGTTCGTGATTATTTTCTTCTTGAGGCGTTTCCGCAACAACCGATCGCAACCGTGCAATCGCGCCAAGGGAGACTTCAAGTGTTGTCCAATTTTCTACAAGGCGAAGAAGAGTGGTGTTTGCAAGGATAATCATATTCAATGATACGCCCACCGATGCTGCCCCGTTCGTGCCTTGAAAGGTTATAGAGAGAGCCACGAGACCCACCGCGACGGCAGCAATCAAGAGGTCAAGGACGAGGTTAAGCCACCGTTGCAAACAAAATAGTAAGTAGGAAGGTCTCTGGGATGAGTCAATAGTTTTTAGTATGTCACCTTCACATTTCTGTTGCCAGTTAAGCGCGCGTATTGTGCTGAGGCCATCGACCTATTTAGTTCATATTAGATTGTTATGGTGACATTTGGCAACCTTAAAAGGGGCCCCACTGTTTCTATAACACTCGAGTAAAGAGCGGACATTGACTCAATTTCGAGAAAGCGGAGTTGTCTCGACGTCCGCAAGTATATTCTTTGCACCAGAAAAACGGCAATTATGCACAAAGGCAGGGTAGCTGCCATTTCCCTGTTGACGCTGAAAAGTATAGTTGCTTGTACTAAAAGCTTGCAAACCTCTAGTGTACGTTAACATTGCATCTTCTCGGTTTCGGTGCTGAGGTACTTACGAGTGGCTAAGGCGGCAAAGGCAGCTGGAAGTTGTCGGTCTACAAGCTTGATGTCCTCCCCGAACCTCCAACAGGTCAGCAGCTGCGGGAAATAATGATATAGTATTATGCCTACCGATTTAGGATGATGCCGATTTTATTGTCGGAGAAGTATGAAAGTGGAGCGCTACACCTTTCGCTTTAGCATATGCTCAATGTCAACGGATACTTCTCAACATACCCAACTATCGTATCAAGCAAGCGATTGTGTAAAACAGTACCAGACTTCGGAGCGATCCTTATTTGCGTCGACCTTGTATGGTCAGCCACTGTACCATGGCCTCAGAAGGCCCAAGGATATATCAATTGAAGAAGCGTACCACATTGTACCATTGGTGGATATCCAGGCTGCCAGAGCCAAAATCATATAGCCTCCCATATAGAATGGGGTGCATTTGGAATCTGCCTCGGTCCACCACTTCAGCCAATACTGCGAGAATGTTATGAAGAAGGAGTATAGTGCAGTGAATATCATCATGAACAAGCCGTTCCAAACGCCCAGCGCATTCAGATAGTACTCTCAATAAATGTTAGACAGAACCACTGTGGATTTTGCTGATACTTACTGTAGAGTGTCAAATCCCCGCTCTGTCGGGTCAAATCTTGGGCCGCATCAATCCTAGAGACTGCTTTGGTGTCGGTCCCAACAGTACTTTTTATTTGAAGAGCATCTTTGTCTACCACTTCATTGGGGATGAATTTGGCTATCTGCTGGACCTTGAGCCGCAGTTCAGACCATGTACCCTGCATCTGAACCTTAGAGTCCGATAGAATCAAGATCTGATCTGCTAATGGGAAATACTGGGCTTTGTCATTGTTAACCTGGGCCCTTAGATATTTAGAACGGCATTTATAGCTCACCGGAGTTGGTTATGACCAATACTGTAGTGCCCTGTTTTCTGAATATTCCTCCTGGGCCTAATAAGTTGTCGACAATAGTCTTCTCCGTTCTGCCGTCAAGCGCACGAAAGGTGTCGTCAAGGATCACGATATCACACCTAGCGTAGAGAACACGAGCAAGAGCCTTGCAATAATAAGTGCCCAATAACCATACGAAATGGGACATTATTACACATACCACACGCTGACGCTGACCTTCCGAAAGGTTGAAACCGGGGAACTTGATCTCGGTCGTATCCCCCTTCAGTAGGCTCTCTAGATCATTTGTGAGGTCACAAGCAAGCAAGACGGTCTGGTACCAGCGGCCATCAAGTTTAGCTCCACCACATATTACGTCCTTGATGCTACCACTAGGTAACCATGGCTCCTGGGAGCATACGCCAATGCGCTTTGACGATGTCAAGATTGCACTACCTGATGTGGTTACCTCTCCCAGTATTGCTCGGGCCAACGTCGTCTTACCGGCTCCGACCGGCCCTGAACACATAACGATAGAGCCTTTATAAATTTTACAATTAATCTGCTCCAGAGTTGGCTTTGATGAATGGGGATACTGGATTGTCGTGTCAGCAAGAATGATAGCCGGTTCCCTATCTGATTCTGGGTAGTTCGAAATGTTAAGCGAAGCTTTCCCTATGTCTAATCGGTGGTCTTCATTTGTGTCCTGCATCATGTATTTTAGAATCCTCTCTGAGTTGGACAGTGACGCTATTGCTCGAGGAACTATGGTCATAACCATGTTCGCGGGATGGGTCACCATAGCAAGAAGGGCTATAGAAGTGAAAGCTGTCTCTGCGGGGAGTGCGCTGTCACCTCTAGCTCTCGCAATAGAAGCGTATAACACTAACGTAATTACTGGAGCAAACATGCCGAGACCATTGGCTACGAAAAAGAAGTGAGTTTGTAGCAAAAAGCAGATGCGATCATCAATTTAAGCACCACTTACCACTCGCGTTGTAACCGACCATCACCCAGCGCAGATTCTTAGAAGCTTCAATCTCCTGAACTCGGAGTCTAGAAAGAAATGATTTCAATGAACCGGAGATACCGAGCATTTTCATACTTTTCACCGACTGAAGCATGGCGGCCGTGACGGCCATCCGCTTCTGTGTTGCTGCGTACCAGTTCCTCTGCCGCGATTGTAGATGTTTCGCTACATACACACTCACCCAAGAGCAACCTTCTCATTGTTAGCTTCATCTAAATTTAGTAAGAAAATGATACAATGTTTGGGACACTCACAAAATACAATCACGAGTGGGATCAAACACAACCACCCGATCTGGCTCGCTAGGAGGCCCGTCCCGACGATCACTTCCAGCATCTGTGCCCATGTTTCATGTAGCATTTCTCCAGTTGTACTGAGGATATCCACATCAACGCTCATCAAAGTAATGGGGGCCCCATCTTCATGGCGTCCACTTTGGACGAGCATTGACCGATTATGGATAAGTCCGACTAATGCGCTGCGGAGCATAACTTGCAACCGATTCAATCGATGGTGGTATACAGCCGTGCTGATCTAGTATTCGGTTAGTTAAGGACAACGTAGAGTTGGAGCTCGTCTACCCCCCGCCAATCCGATATAAATCACACTAGTCAGGACAATCAGCCAGGACCCGAAGCTGGGTTTCTTTTCCGTTTGACTTCCATTGTTGACGAAACGAACGGTAGCATTGATTAAGACTGGCTGGCAGTAGCGGAAGATGATCAAAAAGATTCGTGGTAGAAGAGGTGCTATGAATGCCGATCTTGCAAAACGTAGCAATGTGACGGGCAACGTGTGTTTTGTTTCGGGTTTCCCTGGGCACGGATCAGCATTTCCGTCTAACATGTCTGGAGACTATACGGGACTTACTTCTTTGGTCCCAGGCGTTGAGAATGCTCCTGCGCAGCTCTTCAGAGGACAACCTCCTTTCTAGCTGGGGTATGTCCTCTGGCCTAAGAATGTTCCTGTATCCGTTCCGTAGAATGGGATGAATCCAGCAAAAGAATGCCTTGCCGAAGATTCCTGCTAGTTCTTCCGGTGGTAGCTGCTTATAGTGGGGCATTAGAAGGCTTTCCTTGCTGTAGCTCTCGAGGAAAATCAGGGCTATCTTCAAGGCCGCGGAAGAGGTGATCATGAGATTCGAGAGCGGGTATTGATTTTCTTCGGGCGCTGTTAGTAAGAGCACATCCCCAGTCAAACTGGCTACAAGGTACATAATGATCACGAAGGAGGAACGAATAGTTCGGCGATGATCGTAAAATGACACAAGCCCGAGCCACAGTATAGAGACCGAGGACAGCAAAACCGACAGAACCTCAATATGCAAGGTCCCGAGTAGCTGACTGGGGGGCAGAAAAAGGGACAGTAGTTGTAGTGCAAATGCTATCAAGTATATTAACTATATTGCAGGTCAACCTCCGCAGTAGCATATGCCGTGTCCCCTCGGACAGCCGCCCCTACCATCTTGATGAACAATCGGGGGCTAGTGAAGACCTTCACATTCTTGCCCCGAAGTTTCCACAGTCGCACGGAAAAGCGGAAAATAAAGAAAATGGATATCGTGATCGAGTACCAGCATATCAATTGTGTCGCCCAGGTATTTTCATACTGCAAGATGAGATCCCTCTTGAGGTGGTTTTGGGCAGTGTGGAGCGGAAGTTGTGTTGCGTCCACGACCTGGCCAAATTGCTGACTTCGGATCCATGAGTATGTCCAACCCTTGGGGGAACCCGATTGATCGGTGGATAGTGATTCAGGATCCATCTAGAGAGACTACCTGCTTGTATCAACATAGGCAAGAGGATCCTACTGTAAGAGAGAGGTTCGGAAAGTTGTTGATAAGGTCGGATGTAGCTAGATAGTCACATGCCAAGCCATACCCTACAGGGACTAGATCCAGCTAAATATAGTAGTGATAGTTGGAATGTCACCCAATATATGCAAGGATGACGCCTTCAGGGCTTGAGTATATTAGCCTGACACTAAAGCGAGGTGTATACCAATGCTAGGGGATTCCCTTGCGTTGATCATGTCCTCCGGGAATGGCTTGAGTGCATGGAATTACTTTGAAGCAGATGCGTATAGTAACCAAAAAACCGTAGTAAAATCTGATATCAAGTGTTAATAACATTAATAGGCCATTCAATCCATTTGTGAAGCTCCTCCGCCAGTGACGCGCGAATACCCAAAATGACATGCTCATCCCATCCAAGAAACAGCCAGCTACTTTTCATGTATTTGAGTAAAATACTCCAAAAGGCTAGAATTATGAGCGCAAGTGGTTCCTTGTTTTCCAAACGAAGAATAAAAGGCTCCGGAAGTCGGTATATCCAGCCTATGACCAGGTGCAACATAGAAATGCCATCTCTGTCGGCGCTTCGCACCTGGTATACTTCCTCGAAAATATCTAGTAGAGTGCGAAGCGCATTGTCGTACATGCCCTTGTCGGGGCCAAGGTCTTGCGTCTCAACCAGACTTTGTATCTCGGCAATATGATTGCAGTGCTGAAGTAGTTCTCCTTGTAGCTCGGGCTTGATGTCTTGAATGCTATCGTCCGCCTGAGGCGTTAAGATACCACTGAATATCTCACGGTTAGATATGAGAATGGAGCGCACTCCCCGCATAAGAATCAGCCATTCGGCCTTCCCTTGATCGCTGAAAACAAGATATTCACCAGGTTGGGGACCGTGTCCGAAGTACACGAGGCAGATTAAGACGGCTGACATATAGATCTTCTGGCAATTTTCTGAGTTGAGTTGCGATAGGACGGTAGTGACAGATTTAACCCCGAAAGTGAAGTGATCATCTGCTTGCAGTACATACTGATCCCGGAGATCCGGTTGTAGATGACCGAGATGGAGGGCAGCCAAGGCCAACACTAGGTGTAAGATTGATGGGAATGAAATCCCCCATTGCGGGACATGAACCGACCACACACGGTTCCTATCCAGTGGCTCATAGGCTAGCGTGCGATAGGTCGATGTGAGATAGTGGTGGAAGAGTTGAAGGTCCGCTAAAGAGATCCCGCCGGTGGTACTGTTGCTGGCAGACAAATCACATTGAATTGCGACCGAATTGCTTTCGGGTAGTCGATCACCTTCGGTAGACGAGGGAGAAGCTAGAGTCTGGTACTTAGATTGCTTGAAACGGTATGGTCGTCGGCCTGAGGAAGTTGCCGGTGGAGACGGCGACGCTGAGGTAGGGGTGGATATGGAGAAGTCACATTCAATCGAATGATTCAAGCAATGGACACATGATGGCTTCTTCTCATCACACTGAGAATTGTTAGTATTGTTTCCGGGTGGATTTTGGCTTAATAAATCGTATCCCTTGGGGCGAAAACAGATCAAAGAACGTAGAAGGCTCCACATGGTAAAGAGCAGGCTCTACTCTTCCTCCTACTTTCGCAGAGTAAAGGGTGCGAAGATGAAGGGCAGTTATATGTTAAGGGAATGGGAATGGCAAAAAGAGAACTCACTTTAACACGCCGTTTCTTACAATTCCTACACCCTAGCCGAGATTTCTGATGTGATCTTCGCGAGCGAATCTTGCTCTGCGGTGCTGTGTTCTCCATGTGTGGCTGTCGTATTCGTGTCGCTTTTATCCGAGTTGAGAATGAGCATTCGATTCCGTTCGCCGAGGTGAGAATTGAAAATTCCCAGGAGTCACGTGCCGAACCCTAAACTGGAATCATTTGACCATCTGTGGCAAAACAACACAGATGAACTTTGAAATGAGATAGATGTCTTAGTATATTTCTTGTGGTGAAACAATGAAAAGGGGAATGATTCACCCTCGACCATGATAATCTTTCTGTCATTTACCGGCCGGACTACCCCCGTGCCGATTTCAGCATCATGCTACCGACGCACGGGCCACAATGCGATGATCCTATAGACATTCTCTATTATAGAAACTAGGCTGCAGCGTATCCGATGCTGGAATAGAGATAGACTGGACTACTTTCCGTCTGTCGAAAGCAAGGTAAGACAGATCCAAGGCATAAAAGTCGCCCTCTAGCCGTCTAAACACTTAGCATGACGCGTACAGAATAGAGAAAATATACCGCACTCCGCATTGGCCAAATCAACATTATAAGTTATAACAACTACATCTCAATGACTAAGTACCAAGTCAAATATTACCATTCCAATGACATATGATTGTCGGAATGTCACATTGGTGCTCTAGCCGAGAAGCCTGCTCAAAGAGATCCCTTAGTTGAGGACAGTAAAATTACCTTTGTTGATCGTCCCGTCAGCGAGTGACCACATATATATAGCTCCGACCATTGAGGTTATTAATCAGACATGGAATATTGAGGAGGAAAGTAAAAGGAGTTATTATGGTCGCGATTTATCGAGACAATTATCAGCAAGGAGGGGCTTTGCAATGCTTTATTTAAAACACGTACAAGCTAAAAGGGGCACTACTTGTTAGTCGTAGACTGGACTTCTGCATCTTCTGCGGTCAATCTGGCCGAGTGCCAAGCAGCTCATTCCTAGGCCTTGCATTGTTTCCAAAGTGTTCATATGTGTGTGACTTTAAAATCGTAGTTCCCTTTTCAAACTTCATCCTGTAGAGTCTGTGCTTCCTCTGGGCGCACAAGGTGCAAAAGAGCTCGGGAATAGTTGTACATTGCACCTAGCGTGTACGGGTGGTCTCATCCAACAATGCTTGTCAGGCCTTCCAGAGACCATTTTCTCATCGTCTCAGCTTTCGATATCATGTCGCAAAGCCAGCACGTTCGTCCGAGATTATCCATTGCTTGAAGTGCCTTCGGATCATAAGGGCCTAGCCTTTGTGTAGCCACTGTTAGTAGATTAGTTTGTAACTCGAGAGCTTTTGATATCTGACTAGAATTCCAATAGCTTTCAGCAAGCCCCGCTATTATATTCAAAGTTCCCGAGCTGTCATGGCCCTTTAAAGTATTCATGGTCTGGGGTACACGCTCTTGTATCCGTGCGGTGTCAACCCATTGGCCACTCTCAGAGCATACGGTGGCGAACTTGTCGAAATGATCCAAGCTGGCAGGTTCAAAAACCAAGCCCTGGCATGAGTCACGCGGTTCGGTCTTCAAGCAAGAACCAACATGTGGTACCAGGAGCCTTCTATACATCACATCTGCTTCATCGCTGCCTTAAGTGATGGCTTCCGCTAGAATGTGCGATGCGGTATCTCCATAAGACTTTTGTGCTTTTGTATGAGGCCGTTCGCGACCCTAAGGACTCCGAAAGTCTTCTTGATGACGCTGGGCTTAGGTTAGTGAAGGTGTGGAAGACTCCCGGAATACCGGCGGCTGTCCTCGAGGGGCCCCTGAAGTGATGTGTAAGATACGCACAGCATGACCATTTTAGATGCACTTGGATCATGTGGATGTTTACCATGGCGGTGCCATCATTGAAAAGTAGACATCTACTGAAAATGAGAATTGATAATAGCCTCCCACACTTCATCTACAGACTCTCTGTTTGTCCTCGAGCTTTGCAAATAAAAGCTCTGAGGTCCAGGGCATTGCTGAGGTGCTCCATCCGAAGATCTCCACCAAAGAGGATTAACCATAATTCGTAGTCACGTGATCGTCAGGTAGGGGTGAAGTAAGGTTCGTAGACCTAGATTACCCAATCAACCAACCACTCACATCAACAGGCATGACCCTGTCACCTGACCGAGCCGCTACTGGGAAATGAAGGCCAAGCGAAAGAAAGACCATCAAAAAACAGAAGCAAATATGGGACGAGCCGGGTTTGAACCGACGACCTCTCGATCACTTAGTGGTGTTTATGATGAAGTTGCACTTCAGTCGAACGCGCTCCCAACTGCGCCATCGTCCCAAACGATGAAGTTTTGTTTTTCTTATAAGACACTATCAGCCGAATAATATTTTCCCCCTAGATTATCAAGTTATCGACAACCAATATCTTAGGGCTAAGAAGATAATAGACGGAGAGCTTCTAAATGGTCGCAGAATTAGAAACAATCATGAGCCAAAATCAAGCAAAGAACATCATCGACAGGCAGGCTTGGCCGCGGTGGAACTGTTGATGCGATCTAAAAATGTATACCGCTTATGCTGAGGAGTTGAGCCATTTATCTGACGTGCGGGAGTCCGTTGACTCCGTTCTGACTACAAAGTAGTATAGTAGTCCATAAGACGTAGGCAAATTGGTCTGATTGCAGAGTTTTTAAGAGATCTCCTGCTGATCCATACTAATCTAGGTATAAAGCATCTAAATGAGTGAAGATCGGCTGTTTGGTGGTTGAGGGCTTAGACGGCGGATCGACTTCTAAGGAGAAATGACAATGGCAGAACCCAAAACTCTGCGCGCGGGTAACCCGAAAAGGGCTTGAGGCCTCTGGAATCAAAGCTCTAAATCTAGCTCTAATCTAATTGGCCGGTGGGTTCTTCCTATTAGATAACCTAGCGGTATTCCGGTTGACACGTTTCCGCCCCAGGTAATAAGCAACTTTGCAGGGATATATAGAAGTTTTGGATGTAACCGAAGAAAGGGAAGGCTCGGATAGCTGTCTCTTTGACCTATCTTGGTTGACCGCTTTAACATTAGAAAATGCATATATCTCAAGCAGCATCTGAGCTATCGTAGCGTGGCTTGCCAAAATGAGATATATGGACAGCTGAGTAACAAGGCGCGGCAATGGAATATGTAATAAAGTTCTTCCTCATTAGACTCAGACAAATTCTCACAAAGACCAGCCTTTGTTCCCGTCACCAGGAACCTTCTAGGCCTCGATCCTAAACAAAGATAATTATGCTCCAGTGAAACCCTAGTTCCGACCGATCAGCACCAATCATATCTACCCATCGTCAGCACCAAACAAAGAACCCAAGCACCGCCACCAGACAAGGAGGAATGGAAAAATAACGCAAAGAAAAAAGGCCACAACGCCCTCAAGGTCCAGCAAATAACATGGTGCGGATCCCTTGCATGGGCAGAAGGTTGAGTGGCCCCCCTTGGAAGAAACATAATTTCCCAATCAAGTAAGGCAGAAACCCTCACAGCCTGTTGAAACCTGTGTATGCTGAGATATGCAGTACATCTGCCCGTCACTGACTATACATCTAAACAGTATACCTGAAAAAGCTTGCATAATCACCCCTCTCTCTCTCTAAGTTCCTCTCATCCTCCGTATACGCTTCCGGTCGCTTGTACTCCTGATCCCGACGAGCATTTTCGCGTCTCAAATAAATCGTCATCCAAATGCATAGAATTGTGCTCATTGACAGTGTCGCGATCAGCGTGCCATGCCCCGGATAAAATTGAGGCGAGTTCTTGGACTGATAGATGAAGCTGGAGACCACACCGCCGAGGTTACCGAAGCCAACATGCATTGCGATGCCGACGCCGCGCTTGACAGACCCACCGATGTTATTACCGTTCCAGGCAACACCTTGTGGTACGTTGGGATAGATGCCGGTTGCGGCGAAGAAAGTGCCTGCATATTTGACGGAGGAGTTATTTGAGGCGATAAGCATAACGAAGCCAATGATCCTGTTTCATCTCATTAGCTGAGCATTTTAGGTTGGGATGGAAAGACTCACGCGACGATGTTGAAGCCAATCATATAGATTCCTCGCTGTCCTTGCTTATCAGCCAAAAGACCACCGCCGATACAGAAAACACACGCCACGACGTATGGTGGCACAGTCATGAGCTGCGCCGTCTCGTTTGTATACCCCAATGTCTTGACAATGGTCGGCAGGAACAGTGAGAACGAGTATAAGGGTGTGTAAATTCCGATGGTAATGAACATATGGACCCAGATTTTCCAGTCGCGCACGGCGTCCCAGAAGTACTTCATGCTAAACTCATCGGCGAGCGAGCTCCGGTCTTCCTTGAGGCGGCGCTGGACTTCGAGTTTCTCTGTATCGGAGAGGAATCTGGCTGTGTCGGGGTAGTCGTTCATGACGAAGAAGGCGATGATGGCTGAGCGTGTTAGCATGGCTCGGCCATGGGGGAAGCTTCGGTTAGAGGGGATGTACCAACAATGAATGTGACTAGACCTTCGATTATGAAGATCCAGGCCCATCCAGCTATGCCACCTAGGCCGTCCATCTCGATGATGCCTCGAGCCAGGAGGCCACCGAAGGCGCCAGCAGCTGTGGCGGCGGAGAAGAAGATGGCCATTCTCAGTCCGCATTCGTGGCGCTTGTACCACATTGTGATGCTGGTGTTGTTAGAAGGAAAAGAGCATTTGGTAAGGGCACCTAGCACCTACTAGAATGTAACACCAGGGAAGAGACCACCTTCAGCAATACCCAACGCCGCTCGAGCTGCCAACAGCCCGCCGTAGTTCTTGACCAGACCCATCAGCGTGCAAGTCACGCCCCAGGCCAACATGATGATCGGTATCCAGATTGCCGGTCGTGACCTTTTCATCATCAAGTTCGAGGGGATCTCGGCGGCGACGTAGAAGGGGAAAAAGATGGCGAGGGCAACCTAACATCTCATGAGAAAGCGATTTTAGATGACACGTTGAAGACCTACATTGTAGTTGAGGCCAGACATGCCCAAGTGCTTCTCCAGCCCAGCGAGACGCGCATTTCCAATATTCGTCCGATCAAGAAAGCTCAGTCTGTAACAATTAGCGTTGCCATAAAAAAAGAATAGGACACCCACAAGTAGAGAAAAGCAAGCCAAGGAATCAAGACCCAATCAATCTTCCTTACCAACTTCTTCGTAGCTTTCTCATCATAAACTGTCGCCTCCACAGCACCATTCTCCACCTCCGCACTGCTTGCACTATCAAGAACAACTTTTTTATCGTCCATTTTTGTCCACAGAAGCACAATTACCCTCAAACCAAAGGTAACCACCGACTCTTATACAGCCCGCTCAGCCACCAAACTCTCCAAACCTTAGGGTCGCGTTCACCGTTATCTGACCTGCAAGAACCAATCGACTCCATCCGTCAGGTAGCTCGGACAGCCCCCGGGAAATTAGGCTCAAGGGAACATATTCCTTTCACTGCCAAGGCCCAAGTGCAAGCCTGGCCCTGCTTTCACGCGCAGGAATAGACTTGGCGCATCGGGCGTCCTATCGGGCTGTAGAGTTGCTGGGCTGGAGCGGCAATTATTGGACGCACATATTGTTATTTCTTACCATTCTCGCTGGACAAGGGGCCAAGGTCTAGGCGGGCCCTAGCTTGGGATCTGTCACTTCCCTTGCTCCATGCGGGGCCCCGGGCTTGGGCCTTGGCGCTTGGCGGACATTTGTGCATCGTGTGTTTTGGGTTGGTTTTAGGGTTCTTTGTCCTGGGGATGGTTTTCTTTGTGATAAGGTTACTCAAACCTGTGGAAACGGATCCATCTGATCGAGAACATCACCAATTATCGCACATATATCAACTAGGCTGACATTACATGGACAAGGACACGTGCGAAACAGTGGAACGCCGTAAAAAGCTAATCTCATTATTCCAATCCGCCCTCGTTCCAGAGCATGAGACCCTTGGCAGTCTTGGAAGCGGATGGCATCCAGTCACGTCCACGCATCTTAGCCTAAAATAGCTAAATCGACCTCTGACTTCAGCAGGGCATCTAATGCCGATAGGTTCGCAACAAATTAGTTCGCCGGGTTGTATGTCACCTTTGTAAACACGGCCAGCTTGATAATTTGTTCCCCGACCAATTATCGACCATTATATATCGCTAACATCGAACACGAGGTCTGAGCTACGAGGTTCGGACACTTGGGTGCTTTTGAGACTGCTTTGTGCTGGGTTCCATATGTCCGGGAGTCTTCACGAACGCCTTGTTTTCGATTTTGGGGAAGAGGGGAAGTATTCACAACAGTTCATCAGGCAAAGAAAGAAACTTCTTGGAATCTCTGACTCCGGGATGGTAGCGTATCCCTTCTAGAAGACGAAACCACGTGGCTCTTTCATAACGCTACCGTGATTTGTATTTTCTTCGCCCAGCAAGCGGCGGCAAGACGCCATAATCGATGAATGGCTACAAGGTAGACGGATTCCTGCAAATTGACCTGCTAACTCACTGTGGTATGGCGTATAGTTGCCTGAAAAGGGTGTTGAGCTGGGGTAAATTATTTTAAACTCTAATTTGATGCCCTTTTACAGGGTTATTTCATGTGCCCACTTATAATGTCTTCCTTTGGTATGGTGTGCATCCACTTTGAGCTAATTTAAGCCTAATACAATGATACTGTTGCTCGCAAGGCCTTCGCTGGCATAAGACATAACATCTCCGAGAACCAGAAAAACCCCCCTTTCCGACACAAAAGGTTTGAGCACTATTAGATGATTGTGCATGGTTATATGTTGAACAAAGTCATCGCTGCTTATACTTAAGGTAATGGCGGAAAGTTCCGCAAATTCAGTAAAATCCTGAGTGCGGTGGCGACCATGAGTGTCTATAGCTAAGAAACTAGTCGGTGGCTCAGGAAATTGCTCGCCACTTCAGCGTCCGGAACCAGTTGTGGGGGCCGCACCGCACCGGGTATTCCTTTGTATGTCCTCATGTACATAGCCATTAGGACGATAGAAAGAGCGTATACGTTGCTGAACCAAGGTCATATCGATCTCAGGTTACTGCGAGGCTTGGTCCGGTCCGACTACTGGAGCTACAACTGGGTGGCTAAGCGATGACCCATTCATCTCTATTCACGTCTCCTCATAGTTGGCGAACCATGCAAAGAATTCCAATACAGGCTACTCATATACCAAATGAAAACCGGTCGCACTGCGGTTCTACACATGGGGAAAAAGGACAATCAACCTCTGTATAGACAGTGCGATGATCGCTCATGTCCCATCTATCCCCTCCAAGTATGCTAGGTGGAGCAACGAGAGAAAGGATCTATTCAGGCGACGCGCGACAGGCTTAAAGACCTGTTGTCCAAAATTTGAATATAAAAGCACACTGTCTAGCAATGGCAATGTGCCGGAGACGGTAAATAGCTCGGGTCATTTGCAATGAAAACATCATACGCTCTATCTCCCACCGGTTTGGATAACGGCTAACACCCCTGGTCGATCACCGCGTTGAACTGAGATTTACAACTTCCCATTCCAACGGTGTCAAGACCATGGCAACGCGTCCGGCTAATTGACCCAATCCAACCGTTTTTTATACGTTATGATTTGTAGCGGTGGCTATGAAGCACCACGAAAAGGTTCTGGTCTAATTTCTATCCACTAATCTGTGACTAGTGCACTCTCTACATATGGTCGGCAAATCAGCAACAGACACGAAACATTTTCAGATAAAAATCAAAAGCAGTCTCTATAAATCTTCTGGGGAATGGAAAGTTTTTTCGAATGCTGACGCACGGCGTTCAAAAGGGTGAAGCTATAATCAATTAGGATGAAGCTAAAACCCCAAACTCTCCAGTCAACTTGATTACTAGCGTCTCATGTTTCTCCAATTTCACTAGCTTGTATTCCTCTTTTGTGTACATACAACGTGCCGAAAATAAGCGTGCTATTTTTCCATAGAAGAATTTTCAAATAACCCACCTCCCGTGCGAATTTAGTACTTTCGTAGACTAATATCTAGCGGAGTCCCAGCCCCCGAGCACTCGGTTCCACAAGCAAAAGATGTAGCTTGGCTGCATTGTTGTCCGAACGATCTTGACTAACATCACACAGCTTAGAAACCCCCCATCGCACTCAGCAATCCAGCAGCGTTCTGATCTCACATATGCTGTTGAGAAGGACAGCGAGGAGGCCCATGATTGCGGAACAGCAGGGGGTAGAGCAATTAAGCAAACGAACGGAGAAGCGATGTCATAAAAAGGAAGAGTGTCTCGACTAGAGGCGCCCTCCTTAGCCTCGTAGAATGAATTAATTGAGGGGGAGGCGCCCTTGACACTGCTTTGAAACTTTTTTAAAAAGGCAAAGAGCCAAATTGAGAGATGAATAAACCACCGAGACTTTGGAGTGGGGATCGTAGTTATCGATGAAGTCGGCGGTGATGCGGGCTACAAGAGCCTCTAAACGCTTGTTCCATCTAAATTCTTCATTATAGAGAGCGCTATGTCGGTGCATATCTACCCTATGTCGCCGGGCCGATGATTCCGTAAAATAAATGAGTTGGTAGCAGTTTCTATCCCGCCTTCCATGTTGAAGGGGCTTCTTCAAGGACGGATGGTGGTGATATATGGGTGATTGCTTTGTTGAGGGACAACAGAGTATAACCTTAAGTGATCTTGAAAAACGACATTTCAGAAAAGCTCATGCGGTGGCCACGTCTTATTATTAATATTATTATTATCTTAACGTCAATATAGAGCCTTTGGCTATGACAGACACATGGCCCTCGGCAGTGCCCGTATGTCTCTGCCTCCAGGTGGTCCCTAAGGGGCCCTATCGGCTCCTTCTATCTTCTGTATGATCATTCTAGTCCTTTTCCTCGCCCACACCGCCTGCCTGCGCCAGGGTCTTTGGGCTAAACCCTCCTCGGTTTTCAATACCTGTTGGGCGTCGCCTAGACATGCCTAGGCTGTCCCCTTTGTTATTCCTCGCCCCCACGTTCTACCTCCTCTACAAGCTCTAGGCCTCTAAGGTTGTCTTTTAAGGCCCTATCTACTTCCATTGCTGCAAAAAAGGCTATTAGGGCCTTGGTTGTCCTCTGGTCTCTAAAGAGACGAGGACAACCTATGGAGAATAGCCTGAAACTGATCACTGGCGTATCCCAATGTACGAATAGTAAAGATATCCTAGTGGACGATTGACTGGCTTACAGTATATAGAGAACTTATCCTGCTGCCAGGTAGACATTCCCGAGACCAACTTATGTACTTCATGGCTGACCTGATGATTAAATACTTCGGGTCCAGCGCTTGAGCGAAAAGTTCAAACTGCGCGAGTAGTTTCTCTTTTCGGTCTTCTCCCGCCTTTCTTGCTCTAGCTGCACATGTAACTTCTCTTCTCACTCTTTCCGCACTTGTCGTTCCTGCTCAAACTGCTGGTGTAGAGTCTGGATCATAGCCGTATTTCCGGTTGCACTGAAATCGTACTGCTATGCTCCGATGGACTGCAGGCACTTCTTCTTCCGACCTAGGGATGAAGTATGGCTCGCTGACATCGTCAAGCTCAATATGTGATGAGATATCTTGCGGCCCAGGGATCTATGCCAATATATTCATCATACGTTTTATATGATACGGGAGAAGTATCTCTCACTCAGGTAGTGGCGCTTGCAACTAACCAAGACTACCAATAAATTTGGTTGTCCGTAGAGCTCGCTCCAGGCACGGCGGTGATATCCTTGCGTGACGGCAAAGCTGCGTAAGGATGTGCTTTAGACGGGGAAGTGACTATAAAGAGATTCAGCTCTCCCGCTGCTGCGGCTCCCAGCCAAAAGGCCACTATCTGTCTTTCGCCATGAATGCGCAGGACGAGTTTCTGGAAATTCTCATGCTGCCTGAATGTGCAGATCATATTTACAGTCACCTCACTCGTTACTCTCTCAAGTGCCTCCGTCTCACGTGCGATGACTTCGATGAATTGGTTGTGTCGCATCTCTCAGATTGCACCGTGTGTGCGGGAGGTGGGTGGGATGCCTCTATAACACTAGACTAGTGAGATCATGAGCAGCATTATCGTGGCAATGGCGAGAAATTTGCTAATATTAACCGCAGGATAGAGGAGTATCACTCAGTTAGCGAGCAGGACTTCGACATTAAGGCTCACTTCAAAGACTAGCGGGGATCCAACATGTGACCTTCCCGGAACTTATGTTACGATGGATAGTCATGGAGCATGACGACGAGCCACGCAGCCCTTTGGTCACTTATCTACAGCCAGCCCGACAGCATTGCTCCTCTTTTGAATCTCCCGCCATGCGTGAGTGGCACAGATTGCGAACCAAACCTTCATTGACAGAGAAACCTTCCTCGAGCTAAGCTGAGCCACTATTAATCGACAGTTCCCTGGACTTCGGCCAACTGTGCAGGGCCATTCTGTAGCAATCGGAAGACGAAAGCGGGCTTGACGCTCTCAAGAACATTCAGCGCAGACCGATCGCGCTATGATCCTGCTGGTGGCAGTTTGACACGTTTGCGCGTAGAACTGAAATCGTATTGCATCGATGCATTCCCTAAGCCTGCTCCCTCTTGTCGACTCGTGCATTCATCCATCCCATGGATTCCAGCTGACCATTTAGAGGATTTGCCCTCACGCCGTTCTCATGTTGTGACCTGCTCAAAACCAGCCTCTCTGATCAGCTTCGATCACTAAGGCGCTTGTCTCTGTCTCTGGACAACAAAATAGATAGTGATCAGCTCATCGAGTAGCATAAAACATTTTACACCAGGAATCTACAGACACTTCAGCTACGTCCATACGAAGCAGATACTTCCAACCGAGTCTACCCCTGGCCACATTTCGACGACTCAGGAAGCTGGTACTGAAGAATTTGATTCTGGACAAACAAGTTCTGGAAAAGGAATTACTTCCCTGGTGCTTCGAAAGAAAGCCATGTACACCCCACCTAGTCAATACTAAGTTTAAGGCACCTTTTCGCATCCGGGGTACCTACTTTCTTCGTTCACTCATCCAGCCCGATATTAGTGGGGCAAAATGTCCCCACCATGACAGCTACGACGACTTCATCATACCCAGTTGGGACTTTATACAAGAGAAGAATCCAGGGAGTGCTGCGGAGAGGGATGAATGGAGCACCACTGACTCTTTTGAGCAAAGCCTAAGCGACGATGGTGATATGGAGTCAATAGTCCCATTCACAGAACTGGATTTCGGATCCGCCTCTGTAAGCGATGGGTCCATTTATGTTCCATCGAGTGATGGCACGAGTGATTCGAGCGCCAATGATGATGACTACGATCAGTTTCTTATTTTATATATTCAGAGGGGCTTTAGGAGTCACTAGTTAATATGAGGACAAGTATACTATTGAGCTGATAAGACCAGCAAATGACATTCGAGTATTGTTCTGAAGCTAGCTACGGTCCTGCTGCCTGCTAGACTACTAATGGAAATTAGACATAAGGGTTATCTGCATCGATATAGCCTCCTAGATTGTGGGAAAGATATAGTATCATGGATCTAGTAGACTATACATTCTTACATGCCTATTTGCTCGACCAGGCCCATCAGAAGATAGAACCACCTAAGTGTAAGAAAGCCCCACTATAGACAGCGGCGATTTTTGAATATAGGGAACATCAGCACAGATGATAAGGAGCTATGGCAACGCGAGTAAAAATACCTCATATTACAAACTCCAAGTCAACCGAAATCTTTCGGTCTAGGATCAAAAGTAAGTGATACCATCATACTGTTAACAATATCGCTCGTCGCTCAGGCTAGATTAAATCGAGAATTCAGGTATCCTTATTACAAACGCTAATTTAAGTAGAACATTAGATGCGACGATAGAAAATCATAGTATATCTCATCTGTAACTGCATACCTACAGCATTCAACCCTACCGAAACGGACGTTTTCATGATCCAGGCAATTGATGGTTGCCATTATAGCACCAATCCCAATCCTTGTAGCCATGGAACTGATGCAACTTTGGGATGGCATGATGATATGGGTGTATGAGAAAACTGTAAAAGCTGGAATTTAATAAATCTTTGGAAAGGCGGGTCGGCTAGGGTCGTAGTAGTTACCAGCGACGTACGGGCTTACCAAAAAGATGGTTCCTTTGGTACCATGGAAGGGTTCGAGGTGCCGTTGCACGAAACACAACTTGCTGGTACTTTTGTCAGTGAGACTGCTGACTCAGCATGATGGCGGAATTTATCCGCGGTGGCTCTCTCCAGTGCCTGGGGCTATTAATGGAACCTACGCAACGTGGGTAATATTGCTAATAAGGTTAACGTAGGTTGTTTTAGAAAGGCTTGGGAGATAGTTGTTGATTCTCCACATCAATGCGGCTTGCAGGGCAACTAAGGTTTACAATCAGGATGTATAGCGCATCAGGGACCATCTTATTTTCAGGCACCAGACAAATCCTGAAAGACTTGGAAAGCGGATTAATTTCCGCTGGTGGCGAAGTATTTGGATCTGATAAGAGTTATTGGTCAGCATCTAAGAAGATATGTGCGCTGACTTATTGTTTCAGCTCTGGTAGATACCACCCTTCGGGATATTGACTGGGAACGAAACTCATCGCAGGCAATAACTACTGGCCTATGTAGCAATCGCACTATATTCGGCCCCGTGAGAGCATAGCCCGCACGGGAACATATTGCTACAATGTATTATATGGGGGATGTTTGGAGGTATGCGACTGCATACATGGCGATGATAAACGTATCGTAAGTCCCTGCGCGTCGTCAAAATTCCCTAATTCACCTCTGCGACCCTTACTAAATGGTTTCATGATGGGTCAACTGAGCACATTACGGGTGCGTTACAGCGCTACTTCCCGATGGGTGTCATAGTAGTAATCGGGGTATCTGACCGACCTTGGCACGACACATACTTTCCTTTAGGCAGCTTCTAGAATAGAGGTCCTTGTATCACTCCATTCATGTTAGACAGAGCCCTTTATCCTGTAATTATAGTAGTGGGTCAACGTTTAATTAGGCACCCAACCTCTAATTCTTTCAGGCTGTCCGGATCTTGTACTATTGACTTCAGTAAAGTATATATAATCCATGTGCCTTGATGGACTCCTTATCTTGTTTACTAGACTATCCTTCGCTTCACCACTAGGGCACCATTTTTTTTTTTTTTT
>ML732337.1:0-71640 GCA_009176345.1 Aspergillus leporis | reverse complement strand
CCCTGGCGGCCTTTGCCCCAACAGGGGATCGGTGGGTCACATGCCTAGGCGGTGAACCACGGCCGTTAAATATAACCAAACCAAACCAAACCAAGAGGTGTATTGATCATCCATGTTGCAAGGCACCACAATTGAACGCGATGGCCGTCCAGGTGTCCCGGCGCTGGTTTATTGGAACACTTAAGGAAACGGGATAGCGAATTGTTCAAGAGCGAGATAAGGGACAGTAAACCTATAATCAATGTCTAGGTCGATTGCGTTGGGCTAATACACAGCTGCGACAGCATCACGACAGGGTTTGCGCCAAAAAAAGGGACAGTAGAGGAGACATGGAATTGGTGCGCCGACTTCAGATGCACCTGTGGATTGTCGACCCGTTTGATATCGGAGACGAAGCGAATGAGGAACACAGACACTATTTGTTTTGCATTGAGAATATTCTGGTGTGAAACAACCAAGTAAGAGGGGTTCGTCACAACGGAAATAGTTGAGTACATATATCAAAGCCCCGGTTCGGGGCCGGCGGCTTTGAGGCAAAATAGAATACTTAATCGTGTTGTAGAAGAACAGGAACCGACATGAAGATGAGAGACACTTGGCTATTGTACCATACATCGTAGCATTAACTAGGTTTAGGAACATGCCCCGGCGGTTGGTTGTGAGGGGTGTTGGTGTCGTTGTTGCCACTCGCACGCGGTTTGACCAAAGCTCGTGGGGAGACCCAGTTCGACTTCCACGGGAACTGGCCCACCACTAACAAAGCCTTCCCCCCAGCTACTGTAGAGTGCAATATCTGCGATACTGATAGTAACCACCGGGGATCAATCTTATTAATTCTGCCCTCAGTAGTAGACCCAAGAAGACGTATTAAGTTTCGCCAACAGCATGCAGGAGGTAAGATTCCTCTGTAGGCTCTTCGCACAGAGTTTCACACCAGAGTAAGCTCCACTATGCCAGTGTATTACTCTGGCAAAGATTCATGATCCTGCTACCCCCCGGTGTTGCCTGCATCGCACACTATTATCTCCTGAACCCATTCAGAACGAAGGGTCTCCCATGCCAGTAGCCGATGTGGTGGTTCTGGATGCAGCATGGCATATATGACGTTCTGACAATGCACCTTTAGACAGATTATTCGGCCAAAGCTCATTACTAACTGGACGGCATGGAGAAAAAACTCACGTTGTGTAACCTGTGAATTGGTAGGTATCCGCTTTCATCACTCCTTGTAGAAAGATACTTCTCGAATTCCTTGTCCTCCTTGCTAGCTATATTCCAAAGACGCCGGCCGGTTTTCATAGCCATATAGATAAGCGCTGCTGCCCAAACATCTCCCGGTCGCGGATCAGAGGAAGTACCGAGGATTGCTTCTGGTGGTTGATATAGAATTGATCCATAGGGTTCCCGTGAAAGGCTCTTTTGTCTCTGCAAGCTTCCTTGCACCCATGATGCCTCTCCGAAATCCCCTACCTTAACAGATCCGTAGACGGTGAGAAGAATATCATCAGGATTCAAGTTCTGGTGTGCGATGCCGCTGTCATGTAGGTATGAGATTGCCCGCATAAGTTGTTTAAAAAAGCAATCAGCCTCGACCGCTTTCAGCTTTCCTGATGCCACAATCAGCGACTGAAGATCACCGGCACCGCAATAATCCATGACCAAGCAAAGCTCTCCTCTATCATTATCTAGAATCTCGATCGTCCGAATAACATTTGCATGTTTGAGGCGGAATGCTATCGACAGTTCGGATCGGAGTGGATCGTCGATCGTTCTTTTGGAGTAATGGTGGAAGACCTTTACCGCATATAATTCCTTGTCTCTGATGTCTTTCGTGCTTCCGTGATGAAGTCGTACCGAGCTGCTACCGCCGTAGTGTATGATCTTTTCACATTTTCCGTATTTCTCGCCGAAGGACCTCGTTGTACTGGGTTCATCAACGGAACCAGTTGCTACGGACTGTCGGTTGTTTAGTTCGAGCTTTGCATTGTAACGTTTAAACGCATCAGACAGGCGCCGGAAAATCCCTGTTTGCTGATGTCCCAGAAAGTGGCGATGAGTACCGTCATTGAACACCTCGATACGTTGAGACCTGGGACCATCCTGCCTACCCTTTCTTGTCGATGCGTCGTCCTGAAAATCCCGCCTGGGTTCGATGTTAGTTGAAGACATGTAGGGGAACACGCGGCTGCTATTGCAACTGCAGTATATGTTGCCTGGAGAAAATATTTCTGGTCAAAAAGCCTCCCAGAACTCTGGCCATGACTTTAATTACGTCATGGTAAAGGACTGCAAAATGGTGGCGACTTTAGGTTCCAGAAAAGAGGGCTCGTTCGGGAAGTCTACAGGCAAGGTTTTGGATCGGGGGTTAGGGTTCGGAAAAGGCTATACAAACCCAAGAGACACATTCCAACATCATTGAAGACACTCATCTAACAAAGAGCAGAAATCTGTTCCGAGGCGTGTCTCTTCAATTTCTTTAATATGTATATGTAACTATCGATTGTTCCTAGTATTATGGAAAAGGGCGAAGGCGGGTACCGTATACCAGGGGCCGGGAGTTGCACCGAGAGAATATCACCAGGCCATATCTCCCTTGAAGTAGTTCATTGAGAGGCACTAATGCTTGACTCAACCAGTAGTTGTCAGAAAAGTGTTCTTTCAAGTCCCTCTTTGTTATATAGTTCGAGCATCGAATGGCCGGCGTGCTAGTGAAGGGAACCCACTTAGGGCACCACATATGGCCTTATGTTCTTCTTATCTAGTCGAATGCGCGATGGGTGGTTAAAACTCCATATAGATGCCGACGGCTGTGTCTTCCAGCTTGTGCGCGCCGGTAGAGACGTCGGGCTTGGTGGCTCTTACCTAGAAAACACGTCGTGGGTGTCTCCTACTCGCAGTCTTCCGTCATCAGGCGTATAATCAAAAAAACGCCTTATATCATTGTAGACATGGATATCGGTGCCAGTATCTGCAATGAAGCTATCCCTAAGGATGTAGGGGCTCGCAGCTGAATAGACGTTTCTTTCAGCCGTTGAGGTCACTGCCATGACTAAAATATCTTCCTCTGCCTTAGCAGCTTGCTTAGGCGCTTGCACTATTCTAGCGCTTTCCATTGCAGTCCTAAAGCCGGCATGCTTGGCTGCAATACCATTGAACCTCTGCTCTATCTCAAGATTACGCTTCCAGCCCGGCGGCCTCAGCACCGTGACGAGATATCAGCAATCCTTAAATAGATGTTTCTGTCCGCAGGGACATTCATCTTTGGCCTTTCGAGCAGACTTCGCGGTCGCTGAGCCATCTGCTTGGCTCTGGAAGGTGGCATTCACGTTGTTCCGCGGCTGTCTATCTGCTCTATTCGTAACCCTTTTCCTATAGGCTCTAAGGATCTATCTCATGGAGCTCATATTTCTTCCAGTCACTCATGGAGTTGGGGTGCCAATCAGAGAAGCCGGGTTCTACCCTCTGCAAGGGTATCAGAAAGTCATCTACTGGCTGGTTGCCTTCGGTTAATGGCAGATTGACCTTTTTGCACTGATAGGCGAGCGGTTCCCACTTAGAAACCTAGATATCTTGAGCTTCATGACGAGACGGGCCATTGAGCACTTTTTTATACTTATTTCCCAAGCTTTGCTTCTTCTCCTCGGTATCCAGCTCAAAACGTTTCTTCAGGGCTGTGAGTTCAGCTCGCGGGGTATCGAGGTCGACGATGGTGTTGGCGGGCCAACTTTGATCTGATCTGATGTTGTACTGCGTTGGCGCTATCTTTGGCAATCCTGTATAGCTTATAACTCATATTATAGTCATCTACCAGGGTTTTCCAATTCGGACCATCGCCTCCCTGAAGGAGCTTCAGGGTGGTATAAGTGTCCTTTAGATCGGTTGGATGAGGCCGTATAGGCTCAGGTGGGATCTCGTCTTTTCTATCAGGATCAACGTATCTCCACACCTCTTTTTGTATGGAAAACTGTTTTATGGCTTCAATCCAGTCACGCCACTCGGCTAGAGTATCCAGAAAGATGGAGACCTGCGTGACTGTTTGGGGGCTGGTCATATTTGCGGACGGCGGCGACGGTAGTCGGGGGCGGCAGCGAGGTCTGAATAGCTTCAAGGCATCCGAAAAGAGTGAAAGATAAGAAGAGATCAGGCCTCTGGACATCGAATATAGTTAATCCGGGCTCATAACTATTAGCGATGCGGGAGATCATTCTAACTAGTAATTTCCCCTAGGACTAGATGGTCGGCAACGATATGGGCAATGGGTCTGATTCTCCTAATCTAATGAATGTACTCGGCCTTTATAGGCCTGAACAGGTCCGATAATCGGACCATATAAAATCTCATACAAAGAACAGCAGTTTGGTGGCTGAACGCCCATGTAAAGAATCGCGTTGGTGGCTGAATCCGGAGAAATAGCGGTAATTCTAGTTGACAAATTCTTATAATACTTTTCAGGGAACTATGACATATTATATCTATGCTCACCTGGCTACTACATCTCTTACCCGAAACTCTCGGGTCAATTTCTGCCGGTTACGGTAATAGATGAGATCACCAAATACGAGGGCAATCGCAGAACCTCTCTACTCAAATCACGTCGATAACCGTGGCACTGTCGACCTCCCCACCATTTCTGCGCCTGTCTTCTCCGCCGGTGAATTTCGTGTCGTGGGATAACGTTCACCCCCATGAGATGAAAAGCGTATTCCAGGCCTTGTGCTTCTCGATGCAAGTCGCATGATATGCTGGGCCCAATCAAACGCAACCAATTATAGTCTAGATAAATACGATTATGAGATAGTCCACGGAAGAAACTGTCTATCGGCCCTTGGTTGTTGTCTCTATTCTGCTCTCGGATGGTAGATCTACGACGTCAAGAGTCACATAATAGACATTGATATCATTGTCATTCATATGTCATACAGTACACCTGGGACTTCTATTATATAACCGATTGTATATAAAAGTAAGACGGATCTCATCTGCTCGAGGTTGTCTGCGCATGCATATCTAAGTTCAACACATTACAGTCAGCCAGAAACAAATCAAACATGAAGATCTCTACCACTGCTACGCTTGTTCTGGCTTTCCTTGCTTCCTCCATTGCTGCAGATCCGGATTCCTCTGCCCCCAAACCCGGCAATACCGTTACGGTCCAGCTCGCTAATGATCAGTCGGGCGCCTGGGGTAATGCCGATGTCCCAGCAGATGGTGCCAAGCATTCGATTGAGTCCCTCTATGCGAAAACAAACATCGCAAAGGACGGCACTGTGTCCGCAACCAGTACACAACTTGTGAAGTTTCAGCAAAACACGGTTTGCAAAATCTCCAAGAAGCCAGGCGTTGATGTAACCCTCAATTCGAGGGAAACTTGGAAGTCACTGAAGGGTGGTGCAGTTGTGAAGCTCCAGGGTGGCACCGTCGAGTGTAAGAATTCTTAAGCTGTCCAAGCCTGACTGCTGCTGTCGTGCGCTAGTAATCATGTTCCTGAAACTTCACCTGCCATGGCTGAACCTGATTGGAAATCCACTATACTGGAATATATAATGAAACCATTGGCCCTTGTACTGTTACCGCTTGCTGTTTGGGCGGGCTGTTAATAGGGTTCCGGGCGCGTTATAAATAAAATCTAAGCTGCGTTGAATAGTGTGATCTAAAGGATACATTAACCCCACAGAGGGAGGCAAGGAAGTACATTGTGCGTATGATGAACTGCTAACCATATGGTTAGGCCTTCCTTTTGTGAGGTTTAGGCAATCATTGTGTGTCACCACCACTTTGAGGGCCCTGAGAGAAATGTGTAATCCAAATGTAACAACTCTGTAGGTGCAATGACTTAATAGTATGTTGATGTTTTATATTTTTAAAGTGATGGCCAAATGGTGGCCGGCAAATAGAGTCGGGCTAACACGGTTGGCATGACGGGCCACTGTATCCTAGTCAATCGGGCTTTTGTATGATTTGAGCGTAATAGTATCTTGTCTGGCAGGTTGATTCTATTCACCCCACATTCCCATTCGTTTAATGACATACGGAGCTCTCTTTACATAGCTGATATTGCTAGGCCATACCGTTATCTCAACGCACATACCGACACTCGTAACCAGGGATTAAGATTGAGGGGGTAGCTAAAGTAACGGGTTTCAGCTTGAACATTGAATAAACAGCATCCCACCGACCGTGGCTAAGGTGTTGTCAGTTAACTTAAGCTTTCGTGTGACGCGACAGCACCGAAGCTCTAAGTGGCGAGGGAGCGAGACCCCGGGAGTTTCGGCATTCCGCGGATTCGACAACCGCATGTCCATAGAGTCATGACGTTATTTGATATAATAACCCTAAGCGTTCCGATAGGATAACTGACAACTTTCCTCCAAAGGAGATCTTTTGGAACTTCCAAGATCCGTCCCGCCCTGGCAGCTCGTGCAATTAATTTACTGGTTGGCTCACGCATCCTGACCTTGGCTAGTGTATAGGGGCTTTCTTATCTCCACTAGTAGTTTCTGTATCAATTGATCAATCCGATACAGAGACATGTCAAACTCAACAGTATGGCCCAAGGCATGTACTCAAGTAGATCTCTCCTGTTGGCTGTATGGCGAACAAAGTACATCGCAGGACCAGTCATAATCCATTGATTGATTTTTCGTTTATCTGAAGCAAACGGGACGATAGTACCGTAAAGCCTATAACCTGCTCGAGCCCTGGCCCGATCCTTGGACAGGGAGGATTTTTTGTCCTGCACATCTGTCTAAAGCATTATGAACAATCATTTCTATCAGGTGCTCATAGGAAAAGCCGTTGTTCTTCGCTATGGTAGCTAACTCGCTCTTCTCGGGATATAGGCCCGCCAAAGGATTGATCTAAAGCCTAGAATGAGCCATCTTCACAAACATGTCAAAAATTGATTTCTTTAATACTAACCTCCATCACACAAGGGATATCAGTATCATCCAAGCGCACATCAACTCGCCCACAGTCGTAGCATCCCATCATCTTCCATGCCTCCAAGGCAACTTGGCATACACGTCGAACCTTCGGCCGCGACATATCGCTTTTGATCTGAGCAACACCCTGACCACCACCAAGCGCAAATGCTCACTTTGCAATTTTTGGTCATGAAAGGGAACTAGGAGATCCGTGCTTCCGTCCAGGCGATTTACGACTAAGACACCGGAACTCGTGTCACCACATGAACTCATCAGCGCCAGGAACCCACGCGTTTTCTCCAGTGTCCATAATAGCCACCGTAAACACCTTCCCTGAAGAAACCTTTCCACAAGAACATTTGGACATGTTGGGAAGTCGGCACAATGTCTCTGGGATTATCTTACACAGGTAAATGGCATTGTTTGCTTTATTAGTGCCAACAATTCCATCTGATGACCCTTCGGCAACTGGCTTCGCGAACAGCGGATACTTCAATAGTTTAGCATGCGGAGAGCGTTGTAGGAGCGTCTGTATTCATTCCGGTGTCAGTTCAGCCAGTCTCGCGAGGCGTGAATCACCGCAAATGGTGCTGTAGGAATACCATACCATAGTGTTCAAGAACCATCTAAGGACGAGTTCGGCACGTGTTACATCCAGTAGTGTACCGTATACAAGGAATTAAAATAGAGGCGGGAGGAAGTTGTAGCGAATATCTTGTGGGAAAGTTTCTTTTCAAAGTGGCAATCCATTTATCTGCGAAGAATCGGACCAGAGTATGGCATTCATAGTAGTCCGCAAAAACATCAATTTTGGCAAGCCAGTAATTTGATGCTGGTAGCTATCACTGTCGGTTTGAGGGTGAGGGTATTCCCTGCTCTTCAAAAGCAGACAGAGAGTTACAATACGATGCGGATTTATTCAGGCGGATGCAGGGCCCTATCAGGCCGCGCCACAGCCGTTT
Organism: Aspergillus leporis; assembly: GCA_009176345.1. Lineage (NCBI taxonomy): Eukaryota > Fungi > Ascomycota > Eurotiomycetes > Eurotiales > Aspergillaceae > Aspergillus > Aspergillus leporis. Next base: position 63,755 of record ML732337.1, on the reverse strand, counting down.
CCTTATGTAGTAATCGCAGCTTTTAGGCGGCGTCTTAGGGTGAAGACCGCAGCACCCTAACCAGAACAACTCTCTATATATCTCGGGTGCAGTACAAAGTACTTGGAAATGCTTGTCTCCGCGATGGTGACTTTCTTTCACCATACCGGAGTCATATTCTAATATAGATTGCCTACGCGGTAAGTCTTCGACGGGTTCGAAGGACTACCGCAAAGCGGAAAGCATTTGCTCGTCTTTATGTGGCCGGGTTTTGGCTGTTCAAAGCAGCATCCATTATAAGCAGTCAGTCTGAAAAGGACATGTTAGGAATGATCCGGATTCCTCTGCGCTAAAGGATCGATCAAACAATAACCTGCTGGTGAAGTGAAGAAACGATCTCTCTGTTCGACCTTGTGCGACATTGCGGCGCGAGCAACAATATAATCAATGCTTGTCGAAAGCAGACCCGGGTTAGACATATCCGTCCCAATGAGGAATGCACCTTTGTCTGGACTTGGTACACCTTTTAGCTGTAAGAGACCTATCTCCTGTTAGCTTTGGCATCGGCTTGTCAGCGCAATCACGCTATACAAGTCCCATGGGCTGGATGAAGAAGGCTCGACCACACGAGCACGGCTGCCCATGACTCATTGCACACGTATTCTATACTTTAAACATACGTTGATTTGCCGGTCCTAACCGAGTACACATAGGGAGGTCTTGGCGTCTCCATCGAATTGACTAGGCAGCGGCCCTTTCAAAAGCACCATTTTGTTTCCCAATAACCCGCTCGTAAAGCAGTTTACCCTTGAAGTCTACATCTACACCCCAACAAAATACACAGAATACCATGTCTTTACCAATCAAAGGGCCCCTCTGTACTCAAGCGTCTCTCAGAAAAGACCTCCTCGATCTCGGCATCAAGACCAGCGACACAATCCTCCTCCACTCCTCCCTCAGCCGCCTCGGCTGGGTCAACGGCGGCGCAGCAACAGTGATCAGGGCCCTCCTCTCCATCCTCAGCGAGACCGGCACTCTCGTCGTCCCAACCCACACAGGAGACAACTCCGACCCTGCCGAATGGCAATCCCCACCCGTCCCAAAAGAATGGTGGCCGACAATCCGGAACACAATGCCCGCATACGACCCGCAGACCAGCCAAACACGCGGCATGGGCGTGATCCCCGAGATGCTGCGCAGATGGCCCGGTGCTACCCGCAGCGCACATCCGCAGACATCGTTTGCGGCGGTAGGGGCCAAGGCTGAATATATTACTGCTGGTCACGCGCTAGACTGTCGGATGGGTGAGGCTAGTCCTCTTGCAAGAATGGAGGAGTTGGGAGCGAGGGTATTGTTGCTTGGGGCTGAGTTTGAGGTTTGTAGTTCGTTTCATTTGGCGGAGTATCGGCGGCCGGGGGCGCGGGTTGTGGATAGCTCGTTTGCAGCTATGGTGGGTGGTGAGCGGCGGTGGATGGTTGTTAAGGATGTCCTAGCTGACGATGGTGATTTTGGGGACATTGGGAAGGGATTGGAAAATGAGGAAGTAGTGGTTAGGGGTATGGTTGGTGCTGCGCAGTGTAGACTGTTTTCGTTACCTGATGCTGTGGCGTTTGCGACTCAGTGGATGGAAACGCATCGACTTTTCGCTTACTGACAAAGCTGCCAACGCATTCGCCTTTGTCCATCCTTGATCAGGGCTCACATGTATTAAGGGGCGCATCAAGATATCATTGCATTTCTAGCTCAAATTTGGTGATATATGCCTAGATATCTATGCCACAGTTTTGATTCAAGTAAACTTAATTTACCTATCGGCACTTTCCACATGTGCTTACTCGACATGAAGAGCTTGGTTACTGCCATGTGTATATGAACCCTGTATAGCTTTTTAGCCAGCCAGGATGTCTTAATTCAAGATGTCTACGGTGCTTGTTATGAAGGTAAAATCATTTTTTATCTGTAAAACTTTAGGGTTAGTGAAGGTCAGGCCGTCGGGGAACCATTTAGGCTTAGTGGATACTTCTAGTATCCACTAAATAGCGCTTCACTGACGCCAGCGCAAGTCCGATAAAAAGGGCATATTAAAATTCAACGTTTCACATAAAAGTCAGGTTTTAAGTGACTGAGAACCAATCACCAAGACATTCCGTCGCATTGGAGGCTAATTGACAATTGACAATGATATAGTAAGTACTCTGTATACGGTAGTTGAGTCAAGTCATGACTCCAACCAGCCCAATCAACCACAAAGGCTCGTATTCATGCAACCTCAAATATAGATTAACAAAAGCGCGGCCAATCCGAGCCACTGATCCGATTACATATCCCCACTGCATATATTGTGTCGTATATGTCTTTTCACGAAAAATAGGAGTACATCAACGCCATCGACCCTCACAAGCATACATTCCAAACCCAACGCGCCATAAACCCACAGCCCAAAAACACACCCCCCAAAGGTGAATTAAGACTATCAGCCCCAACCATGGACACCACCAAAACCAGCAATCCCGACGAAACAATCCGAATCCGCCGCATCCAACGCCCCGACATCCCCATCATGGCCCAAATAGCCGCAACAGCCTACCTCTACTCAGACCTCAACAACTTCCTCTGCCCATACCGCTTCACCTACCTCAACGACTACACCCACCGCTTCGTCCAAATGATACGAGCCCGGTACTTTAATCCCCGCTGCATCGGCTTCGTCGCAGTATGCAGCTCTAACCCTAATATCCCCGTCGGCTACGCGCAGTTCATCCGACTGGGCAACGACGAGGCCGCGCGCCGCTTAATCGCCGCACAGAGCTCGTTCTGGCAGACCCTGCAAGGGTGGTGTGTGGGTATCTGGACGTGGATTGAGAAGTTAATCTGGCCGGATCGGTCGACTGATAACGAGGCGCTGCGGAAGTTTATGGCAATGGCTGAGATTGATGACCAGCGGTTTTGGGAGTCACCGGAGATGAGGGAGAAGTATGGGAATCGGTGGCATGCGCAGAGTGTGGTTGTTTCGGAGGCGTTTGAACGGAGGGGGATTGGGAGAAGGCTAATGGGTGAGGTGTTGCAGAGGGCGCAACGGGAAGGGGTGGTGGTAGGGTTGGAGGCGAGTGAGGATGGGGAGAAGCTTTACCGGGCGCTGGGGTTTGAGCTGAGAGGGAGGTTTAATATGACTCTTGGGTCCGGGGGTGGGGGGATTATGATGTGGACGCCTGAAGAGAAACTTTAGCATGGGTTGCTGTGCGTATATTATACTGGGTGTGGGTTTTATATTGGGGTTTATGCTTTAATAGAACAATTTTATGCTATCAATCGTGCAGCGGCGTTTGCAAGGCATCCAAGATCACTGATGTTGAGTGCGACTCACTGTAGTAAAGCAGACTACAAGAGAAATCCACATTTGAATGAACTTCTTAATAGTAAAACTGGATACCTGGCTAATACAACCATCACCACATCTTCTCCCACATCCGTCTAGCCCAATGCATCTCTGCCAATTCAGCCTTCCGTCTCTGCTCAAATCCACCATCTTCCCAAACCCGACATTCCGCATCGATCTCAGCCTTCCCACTATACAAGTCCGCCGTAGCTGGATCCACAAACTTGGTCTTATGCCACAATTTCCAAAACAAAAACATGAACACAAAGAACGCAAGCCCGAAATACGAGGTAATAAAGCCCTGCACGCTGAACGGCGAAAACACATTAAATCCATTGAAAAGCGTGATCAAACTCCCGATCGTCACAGCCAGTATAGCAAAGTACGGTTGGAATGGGGCAACCCAGGGGAGTGCGGTCTTGCGGTCGATGCCCTGCGCCTTAAGAGCGCGGTACCATGCTAGGAAGACGCAAACCATGCTGGTGTACGTGATGATCAAGGCACAGGTGGTCAGGTCGATGAACCAGTACAGGACGGTGACGGCAGAAGTATCTGCGACAAGGAAGGAGATACAGGAGAGAAGAGACACAGTTATGACACAGTAGATGGGGACACCAGACGAATTGCACTTGAGGAGAAATTTCGGTGCCTGGCCGTCTCGGGCGAGAGAATAGAGGGTTCGACTGGAGCTATAGAGATAGGCATTGCCGCATGACCATCCAGAGAACAGGATCAAGACGTTGATCAAATCCGGGAGCCCAGTAATTCCGAGGTTCTGGATTCCAATGACCCATGGGGACGCATTCGACCCAGCTGCACCTGAATCAATGGCGGATAGGAGACGGGGGTCCCGGGGCGAGCAAATGATGCCCACAGCCAGAACACCGACGACGTAGAAGCCGACAATTCGGTAGAAGGTCATTTTGACGACTCGTGGGATGGTCCAGCGCGGGTTTTGGATCTCTCCCGCGGCTAATGCTGGCAGGTCCGGTCCTGCCACCGAGAAGGCCGCATAGACCATGACGGAGAAGAATCCAAGAAATCGCCCCGTTGTACCCTCCGTATAGTATTCGTACATCACCCCGTGAGTCCAATTGCGAAATCCGTACACGTCATGTTTAGGATTCCCGCCGACCATGGTGATGAATGTGAGCATAACGAGGCCGATCAACAGGAGGATTTTGGTCGAGGCCATGATGAACTCGCTTTCGCCGTACCATTTGACTGCGACGATATTGAGCAGGAAGCAAACGACCAGCGCCATGGCGACCCAAGCGGCAGGGTTGACGCTGGTTGTCCAATATTGCATCACGGTTGCTACCGCGGAGTATTCCGTGCAAACGAGCATTAGACCACCATAGAAGTACACCCATCCCCTAATTACTTGTTAGTATCCTCAAGTGGATGGATCGGAACGAGAAACCCACATTGCAAATCCGAAGGCAGGATCGACAAACCGAGCCGCAAGTTCAAAGATCGATCCTCGAATCGGTAGGTACGCACACATCTCCCCAACTGTTAGGTTGACGGGCCAGACGAACAAAATGCCATAGAACATATATCCCAAGAAGACAGACAAAGGCCCCGCATCGCGCAGATATGAACCTATTCCCACGAAAAGACCGGTACCAATTGAGCCACCGATCGCCATCAACTGAACTTGTCTAGAGGAGAGACCACGTTGAGTCTCGCCATATGTGGTAATTGTGCCCGTGCCCGCATCCTCTTTTAAGGGCCGATGGCCGTCGTCTATGACAGTCTTTTTCTTCATGGTCCTGGCGATTGGTATTCAGGAATACGAGGGATAAATACGGCAGACATCTTGACTTTAAATGGTGCACTGACAAGGGTCAATCCATAGGATACTGCTGGTGCGTGCGGGGATAAGGAACTGATAATGGTAGCGATAAGTCTTTATGATGTTAGTACGATAGACCGTCAAAGTCTACTACCTTGGGCCAAGATCCAAGCCAAGATTCGTGTTATTTCTATATGGGACTTAAGCATAATGCTGATAAGAGATGGCTCTACCCCAAAATGTGGGTTTCTCCTATTCACGGTGCTTGTCCGACTGGCGATGCCGGAAGAGGGAAGAGATGGCGATGCCAATGTTTTGCCAAGCGATAAGCTTATCAGAAAGGAAGATGATTATCGCTCGAGCGGCGTTCTTGACCTATCGTTTACTTTTTACTTGAGAGTAATTGGGTATCGGGCCACTGGAGTTAAAGCTAGAGGTTATCAACAAGGGTTGTAGGGGAGCACATGATAGGATACCCCCGCTTTGGGGATAGCTTCACTGTCCGAGTCAGAAAAGGAAAAGACTGGACTCCATTCTTATTCACCCTTGAGAATCTCATCTGATTGAACCATGTCTCCGCAAGACTGTACTAGAGCTCAGCGAGGTAGATTTCATAAAGTCGCTTGTTGAGTTCTTGATACTGCAACAACCTGATTTTCCAATATAGCAACCGGATACGCCGCTCCGAAATATAACAAAGGTTGACAAACAATGCAGCACTTCAGACTCGATCTTGTCCTACGCAAACTCTACCATACGTAAAAACTCGTGAGTGAATAGTCAAGATAACAGAAAACGAAATGCCGAGCAAAGAAAACCTTTTTTACTATGTCATATCCGGACCGCCTAAGCCATATATCAAGTATTGTCCGCTGATCTCTATTATTCATTCATATAATCGGTATCACAAAATACTAGGTACTAAATTATTAACCGAGCGAGAATCCATCCCGGAAATATTCGCTCTGGCGGGTGAACAACCTGCCTCTTATCCAACTCAATATGTCGCAATAAATCATGGTTAAATCGCATTCCACAAATTACCTTCGGTCGTCCCGGTAGGGTGGGATCGCCGAATCAGGAGCCTCCAGCTCCGTGGGCGCGACATTCGTTGCCGGCGGTGACTGCGGCATCGGCTGGAACATAGACGGATCCCAGCCAGGCTGTCCAGAGGAGGGCCCATACTGTCCCGAAAAGGTGCGTTGCGTGGGATCCGGGCTTGGCATAGATGCCACTTGCTCGCCAGGAGGCTGCGTACTGCCCCAGTCGCTCTTGTGCTCTCCGTGGTGGCCATTGAAGAGGGCCCAACGCGCAGTCCGTTCGGTGCGTCCATCCTCCGACGTCATCCATTTTTTGTAGACCTGGTTACGGCCGATCACGAAGAATAGGGCCACCAGGATGGCGACAAATGCGACTCCTCCAACGACTATGCCGGCGATGGCGCCGCCGCTGAGGTGACTTCCCGACGAGGAATCTGCGGACGAGGAAGACGTAGAGGATGAGCTGGAACCGGTACTGGTACCAGAACCTCCTCCTCCTTCGGCAGGTATCGACTGTCCTGGCTCCAACTGAAAGGTTTGTTCCTTTGCTTTCTTATACTGGCTTTCCCAGGTGTGGGTGGCGTTCTGGCGTTGTCAGTTATTGAAAATCGATAATGAGCACGTAGATGCTCACCGGATTGATCACGCCAACCATGCCATTGACATTGCATGAGTCAATTGCGGTACAGTAGAAGAAGGTGGGCTGGTGTAACACCGTTAGTGATGTCTAAATTCAGATGTGCAGGAAGGAGACCGGTCGCACCTTGGTGTCGTTCACGACCAGTGACCATGTTGGTGGCTGAGCTGAGTCAGTATCGGAGCTAAAGTCTCATGGTTGAGCTCAACACAGACCGGTCCAATTAGTTGCCCATTCTGTTCATTGAAGCTGTTGAAGTGACCCGAGGTGAATATGCTCGGCTTATGAGCAGGCTGGCAGGGCACATCGTAATCGGCTTCGACTACTGAATGGTTTCTCGGATAGAATTCAAAGACCACGATATCACCGACAGATGCCTTCAGGCTATGTGGAACATACTGATGAGGATCGCTCCTGTGCCCTACTTTGATCGTCCATGTTGCGATTCCCGTAGACGTGGTGGAAGTGGCTTTACTGTTTGTCGTAGCCGTGGCTGTTTGTGCTGATACCGCCAGCAATAGCGAGAACCATGTAATCAGATGAATGAACGACATTTTGGATATCTTGCGAAGGATTAAGATGGAATCCATAGGTAAAGTGTCAAGCGATCATGGCAGGCGATGGTGTGAAGGAGAGAGATTAAAGATAAAGAGACAAAGAGAAGAAAGAGCCCACCCTGGTGGGCAGCCTGGCAAAGAAAAGGAATCTGACTACGAAGCTGCAGGGTGGCTGCAATGCCACCCATGACGAAAAAACCATCATCCTTAATTGGTTACATTTCTAATAGTCCTGGGACGAAGGCTGAGCTGGTCCAACAAACAACGCGAGCCAGCCAAAGAGAACGAAGATGACAGCGGACGTTAAACCTAGAATGGGTTTTTTGGTGAACACAACTGGGACTTGCTTGGGCTGTACTGCTTGTACGCTGTTGCACCCGTCAGACAATGGTGGTTTTTTTTTTTTCTTTGTCCTTCTTCATGCCCTGTGTAAATAAGTGAGGGATCCAACACGTCGGTGGAGCAGATCCACTATTCTGGAGGCTCAACTTTTCCAGGCTGAGTCGATGGGGGGCCAACCATTTAGCCTGGCGTCGTGAATCCTGAACCCTTGCTGAGTAACTTTTGGGGAGGCCATGGATCAATATTAGGGTTACGAGCCCTGATCCCAAAAAATTCCCTGGAAATTGCTCGGCCATCCCCGACTTACCTACGAAACGCAACATCACAGACAAGCATCGAGGATGATCCATGTGTCGGTTCTTTCATTTTAGGGTCTCATTTGGAGAAATTAACTATTTTTCTTTCAGCCTCCCTGGTGCCCAGACCCACCTTTTCGACCATCGGCTTCTTGGCCAGAAATCCAACAAAGCGGGGATCAGCCTTCCGCCAGTCAGAATGTTCGTGGATACGAGCTGTGGCAGCTAGCGTTCTTGATCCATAATTAAGGGCTTTTACCAGGTGCCCTGCTTCTTTCAGTCATTGTTGATTGATGGGGCCAAAATGGAACCAATGGTATACACAGAGGGGCCTAAGCCACTTGGGTAGAGAGGACAGAGGACGAGAGAAAGAGTTGCCCAAATGCCTATCAGGATAAACCTCGGAAATTGCTTTATCGCCCTCAGTTGCCGGGCAGTTCACGCATGCACTGTTACCGGGCTCCGCTCTCTTGGCAGATGTTCTGACTCTCTACCCTAGAACCTGTGGAGTTGGTCGTTTCATCGATCGCTTTCTTCAAACCCTCCAGATATCTCCACATCATCGTACATCTGGAATGATCTAATAAACTTCAAATGATCCAAGACCTGCGTACGATGATGCAACATGGGTATGGTATACCACGGAAAATGCATGAATTCCGCGATCCTTCCCGCGACCCCCCTGGCTCCCTTACGCCTGGTTTGTGATGAACCCTGCATGTTTAGACTCTCACATGCTAGAATTCTCCCGTTGGTGGAATGCCGAGCTACATCATTTCAGCCAAGGTCGTAGATAAATACCAGCGATCGCATCATAAAACAGTAGCAGGCAAGGTACCCTTCTGGCCCAAGCATTTCACCATGAAGCTGTATCTCCTCTCCCTCTTCTTCCTCACCCTCAATGCCCTCCCTAACCCGTCCAGCTCTTCCTCGGATAAGCCTCCTTACTTCCTTCTAGCCGGAGACAGCACCACCGCTGTTCAATCCGCCAACGGAGGAGGTTGGGGCGATGGTTTTCTCACCACGACACTATCTCAGGGCGCTGGCGGCCACAACTACGGCCATAACGGAGCCACAACCGTCAGCTTCCGCCAAGGAGGCGACTGGGCCACTGTTCTGAAAAAGGTCGAGGAGGTGAAAGCCAAATATCAGCCCTACGTGACCATCCAATTCGGTCACAACGACCAAAAGCCGAAAGCCAATATTTCCGTCGAAGAGTACACCACCAACCTCGAGACGTATGTCGGGGAAGTGCAAAAGGCGGGGGCAACTCCGATCCTGGTCACCCCCCTGGCTCGCCGGAAATTTGACAACTCTACCGGCGTGCCAACCGTTGTCCGAAGCTTGGAAGAGCAGCGGATTGGGACGATCAAAGCAGCCAGGAAGACGGGAGCGTCGTATATCGATTTAAATAAAGCGAGCACTCAGTACTTGAACAGTATTGGCCCGTTTAACGCGCATACATACAACCTGAAAGCGGACGATTCTACGCATCTCAATGTGGCTGGCAGCCAAGTGTTCGGGGGAATGGTTGCCGGGTTGATCATCAAAGAATATCCTCAGTTGGGGACTGCGGGGTTTGTGCATGTGGACGGGAAATTGCGGACTGCGCTGGAGAAGGGCCAATATTACTGGCCGTGATGGGGCTTTCTCTTAATGTAAGCTGCGATGGATCATTGGATACTAGGATAGATCAACTTAATTAGGGCTTGTGATGTGTTTATGCTGCCAAATTTACCGCTTCGGGTAATAATGCCAACTAATTGTCGGGCCGTCGTGCCGCTTCAATTACTATACTATTTTTTTGGATTTGAAATATTATATGTATAATAGCTACGTATAAACCAGTTCATTTGTGGGATGCGAACAATTCATCGGTCGCAATGGAGTCTTTACAAGTAGATAGTCCTCAGCCTGAACCGCAACCCCCAAGACTGCTTCTGAAGCTCATCAGTGCCGGTTTCGCATTCTTCGTGGCTGGTGTGAACGATGGCAGTCTGGGTTCTTTAATTCCGTACATTCGAGAGGCCTATCAAATCGACACCAATATGGTGGCTGTTGTGTTAGTTTATTTTATTTATTTTATTTTTTCCCCTGGGTCTAAAATCCGTCATAGGACTGGGCTACACTAATTAACGCAATAGTTATGGCACAACCTTCTGTGGTTGGCTCCTCGCCGCTCTTTCTAACGGCCATCTAGGCCAGTATCTGGACCTTGGCATATTTCTCGTCATAGGAGCAACATTGCAAATACTGGCTCATACTTTAAGAGCCTGGCTTCCTCCATTCCCACTCTTTGCGCTGACTTTCTTCTTCGCCAGCCTCGGTCAGGCCTACCAGGATACATATGCGAATACTTTTGTCGCATCCGTCAGAGCGGCCCACCTATGGCTCGGATTCATTCACGCCATGTATATGGCCGGTTGTCTTGTCGGGCCTTTCATCTCTACAGCAGTGGCTTCGGCCGGAACGCAGTCGCACTGGGAATTATTCTACACCGCACCGTTAGGGCTCGGCGTCATCAACTTTGTTCTTGTCATTGTCGCATTTCGTGAATCCCTGGCATTCAAGCGACGGGTGCGTGGTGGAACAGTCTCTACCCAGGAGGAGAGGCAAAAGGGAGCCATGCAGGAAATACAGAAGACTCTGACATCGCCAAGTGTGTGGATTCTGAGTTTGTATTTCTTCTTTTTCTTGGGTGCTGTCATTACAGCCGGAGGTAAGTGACTCTTCAATTTTCATCCGAGGTATAGATACTCATGTCTTAGGCTGGATTGTCGAGTACCTCGTTCACGTCCGAAACGGCGATCTTAATAACATGGGGTATGTCCCTGCGGGCTTTTACGGTGGAGGCTTCTTGGGCCGGTTAATTCTGGCCGAGCCGACCTACCGCTGGGGAGAACGACGTATGATTTTCATTTACTTGCTGCTCTGCGTGGGACTAGAGTTAGTTTTCTGGTTGTATGTCTCTCGCGCCTATTGACACATTGGTTCGCTCATCCATTAACATTACAAGCGTCCCGAACATCATCACCGAAGCAGTAGCCATCAGCCTCCTCGGCTTCTTCTCGGGGCCATTCTTTGCTACAGTGAGTGGGTCAAACACAAGTTATAGGATTAGTGACTGACTATTCAGGGTATCTCTGTTGCATCAAAGCTGTTTACCGTGGACATCCGCTCATCAGCGCTCTGTATGTCGCGTCATCTCACTTGTTTCTGAATGTGAAGTCAACTAAGGAGAATAGCATTTATATTCGTTTTCGGCCAAGTGGGAGGAGCTATCTTCCCCGCTGTTACTGGTATAATGGCGACCAACGTTGGAGTGGCAGTGTTGCAGCCAATGCTTGTTGGGTTACTTGGCGCTACTGGTATTTCGTGGCTACTGCTTCCAAAGTCCAGACTACATCATGAGTGATGGTCTAGTATGCTGGTTGCAAGCCCTGAAAATAAAAGATAATTGGGTTTATGGCAATAACGCCGTTGGATCTCAGCTCTGCTCCATCAGACTCTGACTATCATTCGTAGGACCATGTACTTGTCAGCCATCTGAATAATCCGACTAATGACCTGAACTTATAGCTCCGAGTCATCAAGGCAGGTGCTTTCAAAGTCAATATAACACCAGCCTCCTGAAAACTTCTATATACGCACTAATTCAAGTGAGTACCAAAACTTGGTGGATTAGCTAGTTTGAGAGATCCGAAAAACCAAACTTTCAGTCAGTATCAATAGCCCCTTTTCGATAGTATCAATTGTTTTATACTAATTATACCTGTTGATATTCCAGCTATATAGTAATAAATAATCTTTAAAAATGGAATCTACTAAGAATCATATTAACTAGGAGATACCAGAAGGTTGCCGAATCGGTGACTTATCAGCTATCTAGACATCAATTATAGGTGCAGCCCTCTACAAAAGTAAGAAACAAAACAGATACTTTCTTGGTGATTAAAGATACTAGAAATCTTGATCACAAACAAGAAAATGCCAGAAAGAGTTTGATCTGGCGTGATTGACGAACAATTGGAGATAAATACCAGCGAAACCTGAAAGTCGCAGCCAACACAAATATATTAACCTTCTCGGCTATCGCCACATCACCTTCAAAACAATCAGTAATCGCAATGTCCACAATATCCACATGTGGTACCTGAGCAGGGCTGCGAACTGGCCAAGCTTGTCCTCATTCTTCCTTTCCCAGTATTTGACATCCTCGCGCATATTCTGCACCCTAATATCGTTGAAAACCCCGTATTCATGGAAGGCAAGAATAAAGTTAAGGATCTGCGACAGCCAAAGACGGGGAACTTCCTCGCCTAGGATGTCATCATCCTTGCGACGGAATGAACGAGTCTTGAGATCAAGGATAGTCGACTGAGGCACAGACTCCCCGCCAGTCTGGATGGTAAGGTGCTTCTTGTCTTCCGGTTTATGACCAAAGTGGTTGCAACGGCCAGTTTCTGCAAGATTTGCTGATACTCATCGTTGAGCCGCGTACATTCTGGACTGCCTTTATGAATTCATTCCAGGCTGGACGGCTGGGCGAGACCAGCCTGCGTGCCTTTTTCTGGTTATTGATGGAGCTGCTCTCCCTGCCGCCTTCCTGCCAGGTGGACATCATGAGTGACGCTCAGAAGGTGGTTCAAGACGGCTCCCTTCTTCAGTCGTCTGTCTTGGAAACTCGAACATATGACCACAAGATAAAACATATCGTCCAGGCCAAGTCGAGTGCCCCGTCCACTGATCTTGGATTCTGCCCTGATGGCCGCCATGACAACGACTTTGTTGAGCTTTCCAGAAATCACCATATACCCGACTTCAGACGAGTTTTCGTCGACCGTATAGCCATTCTACCGGCGCGCTGACGAAGTTGTTGATTTGCCCGTCGAGGCACGGATCGCGGCGCATCTCGATAGCCAGTTCCGTCTTCTTCGTGAGGATATGCTATTCGAGATACGCGACGAGTTCCAGATAGCAAGTGGCCAGAAGAAAGGATGTCGGCTTGCCTCTACTGCTGAACAAGCTATCTCTGGTACAAGTTCAGTATGGAGACACGCAACGACTCCGCTATTGTACGTTGGCGATTGCATGTGGGTCAGGCTTAGGGGCGGTGACAATGAAGCCTGTCAAAGATCGCAAGAAGTTTCTTAGCGATACGCCCAACTATCTCAGACATCAGGCCTCTGGATGCCTAATCCGAGGAGGAGAGATTGTCTCAATTTATACCCTTGAACGTGACATCGACCATCTTGTCCAAGAACCACCGGTGATCATGTTACGAGTGGTGGGTGACGAGGAGTTGAAGAAGACGTTATTGTACTTCAGACTCTACAACAATATCCAGTTCCTTCTGGTTGACGCACCGGTGTTTGCCTACGAGCCTATCTTGCGATGCCTTCAAGAAAAGTCAGACCTACCACTGTCGAGTAAAATGCTAGCTTATCGGCGGGGTGATGTAGTAGCCGCATCAATTATTGATCTGGGCTCTATCGTGGAAAGGCTGCGCACGGAAGGTGCTAACAGTAACATCCAAGGGATCCTAAACACCAAAAAGGCCACCTGCCTCGAACAATCGCAACTTAAATCGTTCTTATCTGGCCTCACTCAAAAGTGTGAGCTTGATATAAGGGCCACCGGTTGAAACTCTCTTACTTTTGTCCCTTTGAGAGTCCTTCCTGATTATTAAGTACAGGAACTGGGAAGTCTTTCGTCGGAGCCTTTTTAGCCGAAGCATTTCACGACCACAGCAACGAAGCCATCTTGGTGATAAGTTACACAAACCATGCACTGGACCAGTTCCGAGAAGATCTTCTAGACATTGGAATAAACTCCTCTGATATTGTGCGATTGGGGTCTAGATCGAAATGCATGAGTCGAACCCTACCCCCCCTTTCAGAGCAAATACTGCATATAGGCGGGGCCAGAGCAGCTGGGCAGTCATCGACAGGCTGAAAGCTGATGTGGACGATGTAATCAACAATCTAAGCACTGCAATGGACACATATCAGGATTTTAGGGTGAGTTCCGAAATGGTCCTCGAGTTCCTCGAGTTTGAACACCAGGATTCCCACGAGGCATTTAGCTCCTTTGAACAGCCTGAAGGCATGGCTCTTGTGGGTGGAAAGGGAAAGGAAGTCGATGCGTATTATTTGTATGATCGATGGGCAAATGGAAAGCAGCATCGACTTCGGAATTCCCACCACCTCAACGAGGAAGCCTGTCTAGCATGGGCAATGGATCGTGCAACCAGAAACTCGCACACCCGCCAATGGAAACAAACTTTAGTCGAGGAACAAGTTGCCAAAGTTCAGAGCCTGATGCTCATGTTAGACAACTGCCAGGCCCGCCTCGAAAAGCTTTGGAATGAAAAGAGGCAAACGATAATCAGATCTAAGTTCATCATAGGGTACACCACGACAGCCGCCGCCGAATATACTGCAGAGGTCAGTGCCGCATCCCCTGGTATTTTGCTTCTGGAAGAAGTCGGTGAAATCCTTGAATCCCGTGTTCTAGCTGCTATGGGCCCCCAGACAAAGCAATTGGTTCTGATCGGCGACCATCTACAGCTTCGTCAGAAGACCAGCAACTACGCCCTATCTGTTGAGAAAGGAGGGGGATACGATCTGAACCGGTCCCTCTTCGAGCGCCTGGTTCTGTCAGGATATCCCCGTTCTACCCTCGCGAAACAGCATCGCATGTGCCCGGAAATTTCTACATTAGTTCGAAATCTCACTTATCCGGAGTTGCTGGATGACCCAAAGATGCTAAACCATCCACGCCCGCATGGGCTGCAGGACCCAGTGACCTTCATAGACCACACCCACCCCGAGATGGCCTTCTCACAGGTCTCGGGCCGACGTGCTAAGGATCGAAGGGGAGCAAGCGAAATGAGTTCGAGGCCGAAATGATACTAAAAATCGTTCGATATCTCGGTCAACAAGGTTATGGAACCGACAAATTGGTAGTTCTCACACCATATTTAGGGTAACTACATCTTCTTCGTGAGAGGTTACGCAACGAGACTTATCCTGTGTTGGACGACCTAGACTCTTATGATCTCGTTCGCGCAGGGTTGCGTTCGCAAGACAGTGCTCAGCATGTGAAACGGCCTATACGATTATCAACGATAGGTAAACTACCCGACTCAGTGGCACCGATAGCAGTATTAATGTATTTTCTTGGGCAGACAATTAAACAAGGTAAGTAAAGCGACATCGTCATTGCAACTCTTACGCGGAGTAACGGAGCGGATGACGTCGGATTTATAGCAGCTCCAGAGCGCTTAAACGTTTTCATGTCGCGCTCTCGGGATATATTCATCATGATCGGGAATACAGCTACTTCCACCAGTAGCAAAAAAGGAAAAGCCGTCTGGACTCCATTCATTGGCCAGCTTCACGAGAACCATCACTTGTATGACGGATTGCCGGTAAAATGTGAACAGCATCCTCAGCGAACAACGGCCGGAATCGCTCCGAGTTCAATGGGTTAAGCCCTGATGGTTGTATTCAACTATTAACAAACACTTTGCAGAACAAAATACCTAAGTCGACCCCGCGAGACATAAGCATTAGAGTGCCCCAATATTTCTCTGCACAAGACTATGTACGACCGATTCCTTGCATGGACGCAGACCTTGGGTTGGGCCAATGCACGCGATGTTCAGACACTGGCTAAGGCAATTATCGGCAAAACAGTCCGGGTGCTGGTAATGGAAAGCTAGTTATTACTGAAGAGGTCATTCTCACAGAATTGAATTGCATGCAAGCTGAACGCACAAATCGGCAGAGCTCCCACGCTGAGCTTGAACTATCCACTATCTTGCAGCCAAACTCTGCTTTCGACAGCCAGTCCTCTAATCCGCCTTTTATCACTGCATCCAGAATATGCACAATGAACAGGAGAAGCCCAAGAATAATTAAAATCTTGACAAAACAAGAGGCTTACACTGTTTGCGAGAGGCTCTCACCTTTTAATGTTTGTAATAGTTATGCGATGGCGGTAGTGATTAGGAAAAGGCAGTAAAATATGCTTCTATCTGCATTCAAAAATTGCCTAGTTAAGTGTATGAAATTGAGAAAAATGGGACTCCTTTACCTTTCTTCCTGAACCCTGGCTCTGACTCGATGAGAAGCATACTAGTCTTCTTGGAGCTTCGATTATCAGACTTACGTATACCTCGATGTGGTCTGATTATATCCACGCATAGTGCCTGTGCTAGCACCCTTCTACAATTCCACCATCAATCCTTGAAGCCAACCAGCCCCTATCACACTCTCATTCAGAGACAGTCACGTAAAGCATCCTTGAGGTCATAAATGGTATGTTATGAAGTACATGTAATGTCGCAGTCCCTAAGCTAGCATACCAAAGAGGCAGCTTTGTATTGACTTGTATAGTTGTGTCCCTCCTGGAACGCCTAAGGAGCGCCATGCTCTAACGGTTGCGGGTTGATCCCGATGCAGATTGATATAATGTGGTAATATAGTGGTTAGCTATGTGCTCTCAACTTGAAGATTAACAGCGTTGCAATGGAGTGTCGCCCCTTGGTTCTAACACTACCTACTATATGTATAGGCCTAAGATCATTAAGCCAACTGAGACCAGAACTATATTCTATCACACTGAGGGATGACTGCGGCGGTTGCCATACAAATAAGCTGCGGGGTAATTCCCTAACTACTCGAAGTACCGTGTAGGAAAGGAATTGGTACTTCCAACCGTGAGGGATATAGAACCACTACACCGTTTAATATAATAAATTAAACACGGATCCTTCACACGGCACAAGACCAAGCCCCTCGGGTTTCGGGATAAAGTCCCATTACCAACTTAAACGAAGTTCAACAACCCCTGAAAGGGTCAGATATCCTTGCTAAGCGCCGTGAATGAATGAGGAGTTCCCCTGGTCCCTGATGCTAGTTATAAATCTCTTTCGCTTCCTAAGTGGGTCGGTGTTTTATGTTGAAACGGGCCAACCCTAACACGTCTCGATCCGGTCATGATAGACATCGTTCAACGATGGCTACGCTCCCTAATCGGAAAATATCCCGCATTAGATCTCGCGGAGTACGTCAACAAAATCTTAAGCGTACAACTCGTTTTAATATAAGCAGATGATCTTCTCCAGGAGGAACTCCGGTCAATCCTCCATGACAGGGATACCGTTCCCTGTCCACGAACTAGTCGAGATAGAGACGCGCATGCGCATCGGTTGAAGTTCCGGACTGGCTCCGTGAAGAATCTATATAATCTATACAGCAAAGAACACCGTATCCTGCTCTACATATCAAACAATCCCACCTCATTCTCATCAAACTCACATCCACCGGAAAAATGCGTCCTCTATCCCTCGCAATAGGGACATTTGCATCCCTCTGCACCCTCACCCAAGCCTTCACTCACCCAGGCCTCCTCCACACCAACAAAGACTTCGAGAGAGTCAAGATTAAAGTCCAATCCAACGCCGAACCCTGGCTAAGCGGATGGTACAAACTAACCAACAGCACCTTCGCCTCGCCCAACTACACCCCCCGCGCTCAAGAAACAATCTACCGGGGCAAAAACCCCGCAGCCCCCGAAAACTACCCAAACCTCTACAAAGACATAGCAGCCGCCTACGCCCTCGCCCTCCAATGGAAAATCACCTCCGACGAAACCTACGCCAAAACAGCAGTTACCATCCTCGACGCGTGGGCCACAACCCTAAAGGCCATCTCGGGCAACTCGGACAAGTTCCTCGCCTCCGGGATCTACGGCTACGAGCTCGCAAACGCAGGCGAGCTCATGCGCGATTACCAAGGCTGGAGCAAGTCCCAGTTCGCCGCCTTCCGCGACATGATGGTGACCGTCTTCTACCCCATGAACCGGGATTTCTTCGTCCGACACAACGACGCCGAGATCGACCACTACTGGGCGAACTGGGACCTGTGCAACCTGGCCTCTATGCTCTCGATCGGGGTGCTCGCCGATAACGAGACGATGTTCCAGGAGGCGGTGAACTACTTTAAGAATGGAACGGGCAACGGAGCCATTACCAATATGATCTGGACGACGTATGAGGTTGACGGGCAGGTTTTGGGGCAGGGGCAGGAGGCTGGGAGGGATCAGGGGCATGCGATGCTGGATTATGGGCTGTTGGGGGCTATCGCGCAGGCGGCGTTTAATCAGGGGGTGGATTTGTTTGAGTATGGGGATAGTTTAATTTTGGCGGGGTGTGTATTTTTCTCTCCTCCTTTTCCCTCCACTTCCTCGTCCACTTGGGTTGGGGTTCTCTTCCTTTTTTCATCTGATGATGGTGGTTCATGTGTTGTTTCCTTTCCTTGGGACATGACTAACTAATTCCAGCGCTGAATATGCGGCCAAATATAACCTCGGGCATGATGTCCCCTACACCACGTACCAGAATAGTGATGTGACGCAGACGGAGATCAGTGAGAATGCCCGCGGCGATGTGCGTCCTATCTGGGAGCTGCTGTACAATCACTATGGCGTGTTGAAGGGGTTGAATGCTACCTGGACGAAGCAGTTCCGCGACATGGTGGTTGAGAAGGGTGAGGGTGCTGAAGGTGGTGGTGGGTATTATGGGGGTACTAGTGGTGGATTTGATCAGTTGGGGTATGGCACTTTGATGTATAGTCTTTAGTGTTTTGTATATTGCTGGGGGCTTGTGGTTGACGAGAGGGGATTATGGGATTATTGGGGTGAAGAAGGATAGTGCGTGGTTTGTGGGTAGATTCTTAGTTATGTAATCTAATTTGTAGTTTTGGTTATTATGTTTACCAGTTTCTGTGTGCTTGAGTAGGGTGCGTCATACACGCAATTATTTATTGCTTGTTCTTGGAGTATAATTGAGCACATTTTCTTTCAAGGAACGACCGTTGATGAAATACTGACACGATAGTCAGCATCTCCAGCAAACACAAAAACTCAATATATCAAGGCAACCAGGTACCGAATGGACCACGGGATCAAGCCATTCAACTAAGGGTTTCAATATAGACCGTACTTGATCACTTACACAGTAACCAAAAGACAATCAACTGGAATGTCAACCTTGATCCATGAAACAACAATTCGGATATAGCCCGCTAAAGCTGTCATCCACATGTGGCTGCATAGTACTACCAAGTGATCCCCGTCTCGTGCCATAGTGTGTGGGAACTGAGTAGTAGTAGTACCCAGTGTTTGTCTTTCAATATTAATTTTCTCGTATTGTCTGGCAAAGATGGTCGAGATGGAAAGTTATTGAATGTTGAGCTGGGCCGCCGTTAGATGTGCGAGATTTGAAAGGGGTCGGCTGTGGAATGGGATAGTGCTTTGGGCTGGTCAGTCTGGACTGAAGTGAAGTGTTGGTATGTACTGGTGTGTGTCTCTCTCTTCTTGTATTCCTGGCTAAGAAAGAC
The DNA here is from genome assembly GCA_009176345.1 of Aspergillus leporis. Lineage (NCBI taxonomy): Eukaryota > Fungi > Ascomycota > Eurotiomycetes > Eurotiales > Aspergillaceae > Aspergillus > Aspergillus leporis. The sequence continues at coordinate 44,322 of ML732337.1, read as the reverse complement.
TAGGTTATTCTATGATGATGGTTGCATAAAATAGTAGTAAGCTTGACTCATCGCAAGCAGTATGGGTTCTCTCTGACTGAGCCTGAGTTGGACTCTAGGCATTCGCCTTTGTTCAGAAATGGCCTGAAGGTCAATATATCTCATATAACTCTGAACTTAGCTGGAATAATGCATAGAGTAGCTGCATAAGTGTGCCTTGAATTTCAACAAGGCTCAGTTGAAAGCCGCTTGTTTTGATGAGAACAATAAATTTATAGAGACCACTTATTCAAGAGTGACAGTTGTAAAATGACAAACATCAAAAGACAAGCATCATCATTATCAACGAAATCAAACCAAGCATTTAACCCCGGACCAACCCAGCATCCAGCGAAGCAATCAAATCCCAACGCCAGCCCTCGTGCAACACGAGTCTCACTCGCACTTCAGGATAACACCCAAGAGCAGCCAGTGACAGCCACAAAGCACAGATCACCCAAAAAGCCACCCAGTCATCTCTATTTGAGAATCAAAACACATTTAATAGCGCATATACCGAGGATATATCCAGTAAGGTACGCCACCAGATAAGAGTGGGCGGAGCACACCACGCCGAGCAAAAATACGCACAACATCCCACGCAGGAGCTGAGCTGTATCTGCATACCATCAATCTTACATACATAACCATTAAATACGGGAACATCCGCGCACATTCCTGCAGTAAAATAGGTCACTACCTTACTAGCTGAAGGAAAAGGATATGTAACTAGGACAGCAGAGGTTAAGTTCCATGTGCTGTGCATAATCTCCGCCTGGCTGATGTCGGGCTTACTCCGGCAATAGGTATCAGTATATACCGGTTCTTTGGGGAAAGATGCGTAGGTATGTTATGTACAGTACGTATGTATGTGCTCTGGGTGTATGACTGCATGGGTGGATGCATTAGCTGGGGTTGGCAGCAAGCCTCTTGAATGTTTGTCTCTTGGTGACTAGACTGGGAGTGTGCAGTGGATTTGGCCAATGGTGGTTAGGATATGGTCGGTGCTGCAGGGACCTGTGGATGGTATGTGCGTTTTTTTATTTTTTATTTTTTATTTATATTTTTTTTTTCCATGTCGAGGATGGGTTTCTAGTGGAGTTTTATTTGTTAGTGGTATTTGGATTTATCTATATTTCCTGTATGTGACTGCAGAGTAATCTCGGCTGAAGCTTCCCCATACTTGTCCGATGCGATTCTTCACCGGATTATTAATTCACGTAAAATTAGATCGACCTGGATAAAGGGAAGAAACAGGGCTGTTTCGCAATATACTGACAACAAGGCTCAGCCGCGGATTGACCCCACAGCTTCACAGCAGTAGGCTTTGATTATTCGTAGAGTCCTGGTGATGGTGTGCGCGGTCCGGCCACTAGAGGTAACTAGATATCTGTAGGTGCGGCAACGCCAGGAACAGTTTAATCAATATTGTTCAGGTGTACGGTAACTCTCTGTTTAGTTACAAGATTTTTAAGTCCAAGGAATTGTGGGTTGGTGGCCATTTACCAATCATGCAGTAGTGGCTGGATGCTAGGGGACTGTTGTCTCCACGGACAAGCGGCCGCTAATGCTATCTCATGATTGAGAACTGGAGTAGTCTAGAGCGCCGAGTTATTTATTTCTTACTTTTAGAGGAAAGGAGTTTAATTAATGAAAGCGATATCAGACCAAAATAATCACAGGGATAGAGTGCATATGGCGTCGCCTTGGAGGACAAAAGCAATGTACTCTTTACAAACAAATTAGGAAACGATATCTAACTGGTGGTAGGTATCCCTTAGCGCATACAGTGGGGACCACTTATTCAACCAGGATAATTTCTGACAAGTCCGATGGCAATGTTAGTCTCAAAAATGGCGTGCTACATGTTAGACAGGCCGCAGGGAATTATACCCGTAATCGATAAAACATAGTAAAGCAGCACTTGGTCAATGCTGCCGTTGATCTCAACGGAACATAAATAGTCCCCCATCCATGAGCGTTTGTCGACCACGATACCCGCACTAAGCGTGGGTCTTGTATGCTGAACAAGTTCCTAAAGCATGCAAATGCAGGTTAAGAGATCCACCAGGTACGTGTGCCCTTACCTGCCTCGGTGCGGAGTACTTACCTATCGTTGAATATCTCTAATGGACAGTAGAGTTATCCAAATGTACGTATGTACACACATCATAGTGCGCTACCATCTGCAGATCTAGTCACAACTCAGGCCATTTACTAGCCAGAAACCTTGAACTCATCGCATGCTTCTCGGAGAATTTCTCAATGCCACTCAGAAATGATTCACTCTGGTTCGACAGGATCAACAATGCAATTGTATCTTCGATGCATGTCTCTCCTGAGAGTGCCATGTATGTACCATCTAATCTAGTTGGCCTGTGGCAAGGTCTGCAGTTTAGATCTCTGGATTCACGGGTGTAACCGTTTATTATGAGGGATTAGTGACTGGCGCGTAGTATCAGTGCAGATCCACGAGTCCATAATCTGGATATAATCCTGGGATGCCGGTTTTCTCGCCCTTCTTCTGGTTCATCTTGAATATTTTAGGTGGCCTTTTCTTCTTTTGATGCTCCCAGTGGCAGTAAGGTTTGAAGCATACCCTCTTCTCAAAAATCATGTTAACGGTAGAGCCACCTTTGAGGCGTCGTGAGAAGCGTCTAGTAGACGCCGGCTAACGATCAGCGACGTAGGTTTCGGCTGGATAAATCTAGTTCTCAGAACTAGCTAATTATAGTTAGTGATCTTGGTGACACGGTAGTATTCATCTAGTATTGAAGTAGCATGATGATAATATCTAGACGCAACCATCATGAGAAGATTATAACAACAGTGCTTTTCCACTTCGTAAGATCGTGGGCTTCGTAGGTAGATATGATGACATATCATCTCGACCCAAGTGGATGTTAGTAATGATCGTCGGTATCGTTTCTATTTCCCTCCTAATTACAAGTTCGTGACTGCTATCCTCGGAAAGAATGCACTACTGCAATCAGGAGCCACATGACTCGGCCGTGGCTAAACTCAATGGAGTAGCGCTCGGCCTGGCCTGGCCACAACCTGAGGTGTCAACGTCCGGGGGCCGTGCGGTGAAGTTAGAGAATCAAAAGAGCTTATTGGAACTCTCCGGAGGTGTTCGGCCTCGAATCCTCGCAAATAATGTGCATATAGATTATAATCAAGGTATGCTTTTTTGAAGGTTGACAGAAATAGCAATGTAAGAAAGTTCAGATCAATATCTGTACTCCGTACAAGAATAACCTTCAGGCGGTTATACTCAATAGTAGTCAGGCACTCCCGGATGCCACCCTCGCCGTTCAGGCCGAACCCAACGTCATAAGCGTGGGGCAGCAACCAATCACCGGCGTCAATGTTCCTCGCCGCTTGGACCGCGCGGCGGCTAACCTTAGGAATCACGGCCTCGTGCATTATTCACCTATTTCGGGTATTTTGCCTCCAATGCCCAGGTGGCTGGCCACTGAGGTGATACCAGAAAACTCTGGATGTTATAAGGTGCCATCCTATGAACAGGGAAAAGCTTCTTAGCCCTTCTGTAGCTATCGAGTAGCTTTCTTCGCTCCTACACCTTCAGGATTTGGTCAAGTACTACTAAAAAGTACTGCTAAATAGCTCATCCACTGGAGCAATAGTTACAACACCCTCCGGCATGCTACAATACCTAGCTGAATTCAATCCGGCGGTACTTCGTTCAATGGAATACCTGTTGACCCTTTTCATGGAGGGTTGCCACCAGATTATTGTTTCCTTTGTCCGTCGTATCGGACCCATATTAATTCCCCATCTTCACCACGTTCTAGTAGGTCAGCCCGGAAGTTAAAGCACATTATCAAGAAAGGGAAAAAAAAAAAAAAAAAGAAGAGCTGCCCTTAGCTAGGATGGGTCAGCAAGAATACTAGACCGTCAGGAGACAGGAGAAAGTCAAATTGCGCCAATGCAACCTGGGAGCGTCACGGATCACTGTGGATGTCTCGGTGGTTGAGTGTTCATTTCTAGAAATTCGAGCGTCCCCTAGTGAACTGGCTCCCGTCCTCAGGGGACGCATGGTTGGGGAAGCCCAAGGACGATCGCACCATCATCGGGTCCTATATCCAATGAGACGAGGCTGACCATCTGGAGTAGTGCAACTTTGTTATGGTCCCGGTGCTTTTCGTCCGTGGTTTCGCCAAGTCTTCAGTGCCAGAGAACAGACCGAAGGAATTCTTTGACAGGAAGAGTCCACAGGCCGTTCAAGTCAACTCCACAAAATGAAGATCCCGTTTCCCTTTCATTTCTCGGGGTGGATCCGAATCAATTGAGACAAATGGGTCGATGGGCGAAGGAAGATGATTAGGGAGTCTCGCGAGGGTTCCTAATCAGGCATTCGGAGACTGGTAGAGAACAGTAACTTTGCGCAGGGCCTGAGACATTCAGAAAAATCGGTGACTTATTAAGTTATCCACCAACCGCAACGGATCGGGCGGATACGATTGGCACAGAGAGGCTGAACGATGGGATGGATCCATTGAAAGGGAAATCCCCCACACATAGGGGTGCAGCTTCTCATTTGCTCTCCCCACAAAATGGCGCACAGCTGCTGTCTGCGGCCTCGGAAGGCGGCGGTTGTTTTTTCTCTCTTTTCATTTTCATCTTTGCAATTCTTTGTTCGAATCTCATTCGTCGTGGGGGTATTCTTAGCAATCACTAGTTCCATTATTATCGTCTTTTGGGGCTTTTGACTATCTTGGGGAGGCAAATGATGCGGCGCCAACCGCCACTCGGCCATTGCTAGCCATGGCCTTGGATCCGGCCTAACCGTCAAACAATGGCTGATTTGATTGAGATTTCCTTTAGGTCTGTTTCTTCTTTCATTTAATTAATTTCTCTTTCTCGAAATTTTTCAATTTTTCGATTTTTCGATTTTTTTTAAGTTATTTTATTCTATTTTTTTTTTACGCTCTGGCATTTTTGAAGCCACATTGCCTGCCGATCGGAATAGTCACGAGGTCTGGAGTTGGACTTTCCACGTTCACTTCTTCCGAGACCATCGTACGGCACTGGTAACGGTATTACCAGGCTGACCATACCAGCAGCTGAGTCAGCCGTATCATGACATCATTGGATCCTTTTGTGGTCCAAAAAACCAACCAAATCAGTTCATTCCCTCAACACTCACCGGTAACCTTAGTACTTGTCACCCCTGGAGGAATTGCCGACGGCTAAGTTAAACTTGTCCCAGATGGGAAGTAGTGCCTATCACCTGACAGCGCCCTTTCTTTCTCTGCGTTCTTATCAAGATCGTATCCGTTGCCCATATAATGATCCCATGGATTCGGGTATCCTTAAAGAATAAAGCATTTTCCGATTGTACATCACCCTTCTGTCACTATCATCATCGTGACCTCGGGATGTCGCTAAATTCAATCAATTGCTTTCAGTTCCACTCATGAATCGGACATTTGCGATGGCATGCCCCCTACGGAACGATCAACATTTTGAGGCAGTCCGTAGGCAGCAATGGTTGGCCACTGCCGTTGGTCCCCACAGATGTACAAGCCCTGTGCTCCATCTCGTTCCGAGATACTGATAGTCGCCAGTAATACTCACTATCTCGCTGGTCTGATTAAGTGGATGTTCCAGATTTGAATGTTTCAGCGCTCTTATCTTTCTTGTCTCTCAGCCCCTTCCGTGGTGCATGTTGGGATATGCGTATCTATGCACAGAGCTCTTGTTTTCCTTGTTTTCGATCTATCACTGGTGTAACTGCGGAACCTGTCACCTTATATAGAGTCATTCCATTGTCAGTACAAGACCTGCTTCGGGACTAGACTGTTTGCTTGACCGGAACATCATGCCAACCAGGCAACAGTCTCGGAGTCTCGCGTTACACTCATACAACGATATGGTCATTTAGGGACACGAACAGCGACAGGTAAAATAAGGGTGAATACGGATGTATACCTAGGCAAGGTACAGTACATAGTCAAATGAACGTGTACTTCAAGAGGTACTGACTGTATCTATGTAATATGTCCTAGACATATAACCGATTAATAAAGAAGGCCTTCGTAGGACCTAATTTTTTGGACCCATGAAGGACTTTCCTAGCGCGTCATAGCACTGATGTTCATGCGCATGGGCATTATCTGTCATACGAGGACAATGACCCCTTCATGACTCAGAAGTTCTATACATCAGACCAAGCTAAAAAAATTGGATAAAAAGATCAATCCCTTCACAGTATGTTTTCGTCTTTATCTAGGCAGCAAATGCCAGAACTTCCGATGTATGTACCTAAAGAGAAAATAAAAGGCAAAAAGACAAACAAGCATCCGATGCACCGAAAGTGACCATACGGTAAGGGTAGGTATGTAGGTACTGGTAAACCAAACCAAACCAAACCAAACCGAACCAACCACCGGACTCCCCCGTGACTGGGGCGTGGGGCAGTCTTCGTTGGGCTCTGGCCCTGTCATGGCCCATGCTCCCCTGCAACCGATGGTGCACTAATGCCGGTGGGATCCACTCCGCCTGCAGCGTTCTGATGAATGATTGGCGGATGGCCATGACTAGCCCTATTCAGGGTGTCTGCTGTTTCGTGGGTTATCCCGCGACAGTCGCTGGGGTAAGGAGTCCACTTAGCCCAGCGGTTAGTCTGTGGCAGAGTTACGAGCATCTGTCACCTTCCAAGCACGCCTGCATATTAACCAAAAGGTTCTGGAGCAACTGCTGACGAGGGATTATCCCCCATTTTATTAGTCTTTCCTCCCTCGTGCGAGCATTCCCACTGCTTTTTTCCCCTTCAGGCCACTCAGGAGCAGAAACGATTGCGACTAGCAGGCGACTAGCCTCCAATTAGCAGGTAAGTACTCCGATGATTGATTACTACTTCCTCTCTACCACAACCACTTAACTTCTCTCTCTTCTCTTCTCTCTCACTTCTATTCAATCATCAACTTCTTCTTTTCCGTTTCGTTTTATTTTTATTTCTTCTTTTCCTTTTCCTTTTGGACCTTTCCAGCCCACGATCTACCCCATCCTCCTTCCTCTTCCTTTCATCTCTCTCCCTCTTCTTCTTGTGGTCAAAACGCTTTGAGTTTCTCATCGCTTATCAGCAATTGACTCGCAGTGAAGTCCGCCCCCCCTATCAATTCGGTTATCTCCGGCGCCCCCATCCGATCGACTCTACTCAACGCCGTGTTCGCTGTCAAGCATCCGACCACCCCAGTGAGAGTTGTTACTGCATTTGGTATATGCCAAAGGCCATACTATGGTCTGGAACCGTTGACACTGAATGAAGTCATATCGTGTCATTCGCTCTAGTCCATTCCCGTGAGGTTCGTACCCGTGGTTTTCCCCTGGATGCCCCCAAACCTTAACCCCTGCTGATTACAGCTCGCTTTGAAGTCCAGTTCAAGTTTCCCAGGAACCGACCTCGCCACAGCCCAACCGTCCGCGTGGTATTTGACATTCCGCTCCGCCGGCTTCCTGTCTTTTTTTCCCTGAATGGGCCATTATTTGGATTTTATCGCGCTTTCCTTCCAACCAGTGGTCTCAACTTGAGCTATTCACGAGCTTGATTCCCCCAGTATCGTCCATTACTTTGATTAGTCTGGTTGGTTTCCCCGTAACTTTTCTCCACTGCGTTCATAAACCATCGTGTGGGTCCAAGAGCATCATTATGGTTCATTCTCCTATACTTGTAACCCCCTGCGGTCACTCGATCCAGGTATTTAACTGACGTCCTGGCGCAGAACAGCAGTCAATGTCCAGCGACAGACAGTGTTTGCAGTGACCGTATCAGCCCTTGATCGAAAAGACGCCGCATTGTCACTAGTGCCTTATATATTAATATCTCCCAAGTCCCGCTCACCCCGCAGTGAACGCCACTTGCCAAAGCAGTCCTCTGCACTGGCAATACGAAAGAGAAAACTACGTAACATGTTATTAGACACAATGATGGGTCAGGACCCTGCCACCAGCCCCAAAACCGAAGATCTAGCAAGTATCAGTGAGGTTCCCGGAGATATGTCTGGTGAGTTCTTGTGTTCGTGGTGAAGGAAGACTCTTCTTTCCGATTCCTGACTAGACATCATCAGCCCCATCGTCCAAGGACAACTCGAAGAAGACCAACACCAACGGTCAGGCCACTACAAATAATAATATCCCTCCTCCCAAAACGGATAAGCCCCGGCCTCATGGCTGCACAACGTGCGGCCGATCGTTCGCTCGGTTGGAGCATTTGAAACGACATGAGCGCTCACATACTAAGGAAAAGCCATTTGAGTGCCCGGACTGTGCGCGATGTTTCGCCCGCCGAGATTTGCTCCTGCGGCATCAGCAAAAGCTGCACATGACCACCACCCCATCGTCACGACCCAGAAATGCCCGGAGAGAAAGCACCGGCGCCGCTGGGACAGGGACGAATCGCGTGCGCAAGAACTCCATCGTCAGCACTTCTTCCAGTACTATGCGCCCCAGAGCAAATACCATCAGCCATATTGACGGCGCTTCTCTGGGACTAAACAACGCCACCAACGCGCCACCAGCAGCACCCAGCCACGGCCATGCCTACCATCCCAGTCTGGGCTCGGCGCCGGTGGGCTCCAATATGGACTATCGCGGGTTCAGCTCCGCTCATCCCCCAGTCAACGGTTTGACAAAGCTGGAAACCCATGGGCTACCAATGGACCTCTCGGGCGGGCTTCGTACGGCGCCGGTCTACGGTAGTTTCGATATCAGCCTGGGTGACATGTACATTGGGCACGGGAGCACCATCAACCCGGCCCAGTTGCACTTTGGCGGCTCGCCACAGGGGTATGGAAACGACTCACCCTCCTCTCCGTATACGCAGGGTGCCCATCAGATGCCGCCCACCGATCCTATGATGGAGGATGATTTCAGCTTCGAGTGGATGAACGGATTCGATCCAGCCATGCAGATGGGGAAAGGTAATGAGTCCGTGATTGATGAGTCGTCTCCCTCGGCGATGAGCACTGGCAGTCAGAGTGGCATCAGTGAAGCCATGATGGACGGGGGGCACCGCTACTCCGTGTCGTCGGCGAGCTGGCACAACCCGTTTCCACCCCACACTGGCGCGCCTTCCAACCAGTTCATTGATTACACCTCTCCCACTTTTAACGATCTAGGAATTCCCCCGGAAACTGTTTCGCCCAAGTCTCTTATGGCGCAAAACCCATTTGCTGAAACGTATGCCACCCCTCCCTCCATGACCTCGGTGGGCCAGTCCATGCTGGGAGGACATTCGCAGAGTATGTTATCATCCTCTATGGCAACCAACGGAGACTCTCCTAATCCTTTCACCGTACCTTTCGCGAATAGTGCCTTACGAACTCACCATTCCTCAACCTCAACCGATACCTTTACAGACTCCACCCGACAGGCTCTACTAGCCAGCATGGCGCAACCCACCGGTTTCAATCATCGCAAATACTCCCAGCCCGCCAGCGGTATGCTTTACTGCCGAGACCTTTTTTCTCGTTCCTCCAGCTTCAACAGCTCCGGCCCCTTGCCCAGCACCTCCGATATGCAGCGCTATATCTCCGCCTACATCACCTATTTCCACCCGCACATGCCCTTTCTCCATATCCCAACCCTCGATTTCCAAGCCCCTGAGTACACGAATAACCTCCGAACCCCCAGCGGCCATCTTAACTTAAGCTCCACCGGTGTATCCGGCGGTGGCGGCTGTTTGATTCTCTCAATGGCAGCCATCGGCGCGCTTTACGAATTTGACACCGCAGCCTCTAAAGATCTCTTTGAAGCCGCTAAAAAGATGATTCAACTATACCTAGAGGAACGTCGAAAAGCAGACATGTCCGCCGCTTTCAGTCGGTCCAATACTGCCCGTGACAATTCGGTCCACAACACCCCGCTCTGGTTGGTGCAGGCGATGCTTCTGAATGTCATATACGGCCATACCTGCGGCGACAAGACCTCAGCCGACATTGCCAGTACGCACTGTGCGGCGTTGGTCAGCCTTGCCCGAGCTGCAGAGTTGACACATCATTTGGATGCGAAGGATCTGCCTCAAGATTATCTGGCTGCCGGACTCAATGGCGGGGGTCCACGCAGTGCAAGTCCGGATTCGGAGCCGTGGGCCGCATCGTTTGGCCCGCCGAAAGAACGGAAGGACTGGTTGGATTGGAAAATAGTCGAGGAGCGGAAACGCACTCTTTACGCCATCTTCGCTCTTTCCTGCTTCTTAGTGTCGGCATACAATCACGCTCCTACTTTGACCAATTCGGAGATTCGCCTGGACTTGCCCTGTGAGGAAGACCTCTGGGCAGCAGAGTCGCCTCACGCTTGGAAGAAAATGGGCGGACATCTTGCTTCCAAGAACAGTTTATCCTTCGCTTCCGCTCTAACTACCCTTTTAACTGCCAGCCAACGAGAACAATACCAGGCGCATACACCCACAAGCAACACTACTACGTCTGAAGACCTATCGAGCAGTGATCTAAAACCTAGTACTTTTGGTTGCCTCATGCTCATCTACGCTCTCCATAACTACATTTGGGAGACTCGTCAACGACATATGGGCCGGCAGTGGACCTCTCGGGAGACTGATGCCATGCAAGCACACATTGAACCCGCCTTAAGGGCATGGCAGGCTGCGTGGGCAAGCAATCCTGTCCACAGCTTGGAGCGGCCGAACCCATTTGGTGCAGGCCCTCTATCGGCGGACAGTATACCATTGTTAGATCTGGCTTATGTTCGGCTGTTCGTGAACCTAGGTCGTTGCAAAGAAGCCTTTTGGCAGCGAGATTGGAACGCCATGTCGGACGAGCTCGCACGAGGAACGGACATCGTCAATCACGTGGATGATATTCCTTCTGACATGGTAGATCCGTCAATAACAGATAGCTCTTTGCACATGGACCACCGTCGCGATTCAGTGGCAGACCTCGGTGTTGCAGATCTCGCAATATCCAAGACTCCTACGCAAGAGGATCCGTTGCAAACTCTGATGGGTGTACATCGTCCGGGTCAGTCGAAACGCGAGAGGCATTTACGGAAAGCGGCATTTTACGCTGCGGATTCGATCTCAATGTCGGACCGGCTCGGGAATACTTTCGCGGAATTCACGTGCCGAGATCTGCCCATTCAATGCGCCATGTGTGCTTTCGACTGTGCTCAGGTCCTTGCCGAATGGATTACAACTGTACAGGAGCGTGTGGGTCCCTACTTGGGCTTGTTGGGCCGTGACGAAGTTGACCTGGTCCATGCTACGAAGGTTATGTTGCTAGAAGAGGAGGACTGTAAGCTCTTAGACAAGATCAAGGAGATCCTCGCCAGTATTGAAACTAAAATGCAAATGGAAGTGCAAAGCAGTGCGACTGTATCCGCCCTGAGTGTCTTACAGCGGTTGCCTAGCGTTGTGGAAGGGGGTTATGGTTGTAAGATTCTGATTGCTACAGCTAGCCTTTTGGACAGGGCTGCTGTCTGGCCAGGTGCGTTCAAATTTTTACTCACCAATCAGCAATGCAGGTTAACTAACTGCGATTCAGTCACGAAGCTTATGGCTCGATCCCTCGAAGCGCAAGCTATGCGACTGAAGGAGCGTGCTGAAAACTCAGCCATGAGAACAGATTGATCAATCGGCTTGAGCTGGTCATCTTCCTCGTCTGCTTCCTTTGTATCTACCTGATGCTGAGGTTTCACAGCCTACACTATGGTTACGTGGCCTCGCCGGCTTACTTTATTTTCCCCTCCTTCCTATCTAAAATACAGTAGGACGAAGCGTCTTTATCGGGAGTCTGGTGGCTTTGCGCTGCTTTGACGAAAATCTCATGTGATCGTCAACTTTCCGCCGTGATGATTCTGTTACACTAGCTTTTTTGAGTTCTATTCGCGATTCACTATCCGGGGGGCATACCATACATTTTTCTATGACGCATACTTTTGATTGGTGTTTTACGTCCATTCTGTGTGGAGATTTTTTTGTTTTTATCGAGAGGGCACTTTTGTTTCTTTTGCACTTTATTATTGTTTCCTTCCTACCAGCATTTGATACACGCCGTTACGACAATACGGGAGTGTTTTTCCGGGCATGTTCTACGACCGTCTTGCATCATTATAGCCGGTTATCGGGTTGTACACTGGTCCCGTGCGACGGTTACGAGCGCGATATCCTTACCTGTGAGACACCGCTTGATTCCCCGTGTCTACTGTTTTACTGTGCCCTGCAAGTGTGGTTCGCTTTTTGCGCTATTTCCGTTTTGATTGATTCTACCGGCTGTGATGATTGATTGAAAATGCTGTTCCATGTACTTTGCACCTTGTTCCATGAATGATTGAAACCACCCGGGCTACCCATGCGAGAAGTGAAGGATTAAGACATTCACGATACCCAGGCCATTTTTGATGCGATGATTTCACAGCATGAAGAAAAAAAGATCAGGTATGCTGGAGGATGCCTTGATATATCCCATCTTTGCGCATATATAACATTACATACATGATGTACATATTGAATTGATGTGTGTGTGTATTTGAATTCTCAATGTGAGTGACATACCTACCGCTGGACCTTGACCCCTATCTCAATGCAATAAATAGAGGTAAGACAAAAATCCGCTGAGTACATGCGATAGACCACCGGGCATACCACTCTCCAGCTCAATTGGACTAAGAAATTACCTATATCCTCTGCTCCACGTTCGTATGTATGGAGGGCTCACAGTATCACGTTAATCACCCTAGTAACTCTTTTCGAGCATTTTTGAGACACTTGGCCATAAAAAGAAGCTAACACTTGATACAACCCTTGCTAAACCATATACCATCGAGTCAAGGTCTGACAACAACCCCATTATCTCACTTGAACTTGATGGAATATACTATAGACTGTGCTTTCAATGAATGCTCATCTAAAAAATAATCACCAAGGCAAAAATTTCTAAGTTGTTACATACGACGACCGAACTTAACCAAAATCACAAGTATATCATTGTTTAGAGAGATCCAATGTACAGTAGTGACAGTATTGACCACCAATAGTACAATGAATGTTAGGTATCAACCTAATCCAACCAGACTTAACATTTACTTTTTTATAGAAAAATAATAGTAACTGATAGTAATAATCGATGTAGAATCTATACAACAAGTCTCTCAAACGAGTACTTTCCGACTGCCTTCCGACGCAAATACCCAATCTCCCGAATACTCCTATTCTTAACCTCACCGGTGGACTTCTTAACCTTCTTCTTGCTAACGTCCGTTGAAGTAGTCTTCAACGACAAAGGCAGCATCTTCCCACTAGCATCACCCTCGAAGCCTTCCTCTTCGTTAGAGCGGAAGACCATCACATCCGCACCGTTCAGCTTCTCGAAGCGGACAAGCGCAGAGACCGGTTCATCGCTGTCCTTGGGCTTCTGTGCGGTGGCAGACTTGGCGACGCTCTCCGTGTACCGGAGGTATTCGCCCAGGACGCCCTTAAGATAGGAGGCTTCTTCGACGCCGGCGAGGGTGGCGGAGATCTCGGATTTCATGTCTGCTATCAGGTCCATTTCGCGGGTGGTGGTTGCGTCGTCGAAGGTGGACGCGGAGATCCAGCCTGAGGGGCCGACGGCGTCGATGGAGACATTGAGGAGGTCGGTGATTGTGTTGAGAGAAAGGGAAGGGGTGGTTTGGTCGGGGCAGATTGGGACTGGGGGGTTTTCGGTGAAACGGGATGCGTAGCCGGCTGTTGCGAGGGAGAGACGGAGGTGGTGGACCATGGCTATGATCTCTGTTCTGGAGAGGGTGGAGCGGACCGAGGTGGTGATTGTTGGGAGGGTGTGGATGTGGATCTTCTGGAGGGTGGTGTTTAGGCCGCGGAAGATGTCTTGGAGAGTTGCTTCGTCGTCGTTGGCCTTGCTGGTGTTGTTGGTTCCTTCGCCGGAGGTGACAGCGGCGGCTGTTTCTTCGAGGGATGCGGAGCGGGAGCGCGCCATATTGAGGAAGTATTTGAGCGCGTAGGCCAGTTCGTTGGCGTTGAACAGGGTAGGGCCCTGGAGGACGGCGAGGAGGCGCTTGAGGGTGGGGTCGGCGTCTATGAGGGCTTGGGTGAAGGATCCTGTTGGCAGGACCGGTAGGATACGGGGCTTGAACGATCGGCGCAGAGCGATCTCAACGTTGTCTAGGGACATATGGCCCAGCTCGATCAGCCATTGGCATGTGCGCTCGGGCCAGAACTCGATGAATAGCTGTGCCGAGGAAGAGGCGGACAATTGATCCTTGCTATCGGCAACCTTCAAGGAGAAGATGAACGACAGCAGGAACAGTGTGACCTCTGGATTGACGAACTGTTTCGGTAACGCATCGGCGTTGAAGTAGGTCTGCACTGCGCTATCGAAGGCGTTGCCGTTCTTGGATTTGGAGGCCGCACGTAGGTCGGTTACCAGTGTGCTCCACTGACTGATCTGTTCCTTTGAAGTGAGGCCCAACGAGGTCAACTGATCAGTCCGCGGCTTTTTCGATGCCACATCCCACTGAGACGCGGACGACCCTATACCACGGCCGATTGCATCGATCAACAGACTGTCTCTCGACCGCTTGAGCGAAGAGCCTACAGGCGTAGTGGAGGAACTCAGTTCAAACGCAAACAGTGTATTTTCCTTGGTCGCAACTGCGATTCCTAGTTTGGCATAATAGCTAATGAAAGTCGTGCGTGCCTTGGCGCTTTTACTTCCAGGGATATCGCCAATGGCAATACTGCGCTGAATGGATTTGTATTGAGTATCGAATAATGCGACAATTGACTTTCCGGCACCAATAACCGACTGAGGGGAGATGCGCATCAAGGAGGAGAATTCTTCGTTTTCGAGGATAAATTGTGAGGTCACCGTGGGCTTGTACTGGGAGAGATCGAAGTTGACGAATCCTTTAGCGAAAGACAGGTTCAACCCTGCTGATCCGGTGTGGAAATCCCATTGTACGCCGTTGCTTTCGAACTTTTCCTGTCCCTTAACATCTGGAATGCTAATGGTCAGGAGATGCTTCAATTTTTGACCCTCGTCGAGGATTCGTGCCTCGGAAGCCACCTTGGCTGGTACTGAGAACATATGCACTTTGACGTCGCTCAATTTAATTTCGTCGGATCCAATAGGATGAGAAACGAGCAACAACACCGAGGGTTCATCCACGTTAGAGTCGACTAAATCCCCTGAAGCCAAAGCGGCAAGATCTTGCCTTCTTTTGAAAAGGGCTTTCTTGGCGTCTTCGAACTCGACGAGAAAGCAAGCCTGGACAGCATGAGTCGCGGAGATCTTCGCAAACTCACTGTGCTGGAGGCTCCAGCGCTGGCTGTCCAAGTCAGCTGCTAGTCTCCGGACACGACCATCTTGGTGTACCGTCAGGATATCAAATGGACTCTTTTCTTCCTCCTCGCCAGATCCGGTGGGGACAATGCCGATGAAGACGGTTGGACTGTTGGAATCGTGCACAGCGAAAGACGAGGAAGAGATGACAGGTGCGCTCGATCCATTCCCACCGCTTTCTTCAACGAAACATTTGATCTCCTTCTGGGGATTGACTGCGACATAGGTCTGTCTTTTCACGACAGACTTGTTCGAAAGCTTTCTGCGCACCGAGCATGGCTGACAAGAGAATGAGGATTGCGGTGGGACGGCGTAGGAAGTTACCAACTTTGGGGTTTGGATCTATTATCAAGGCGCTTAATATTAGTTCTGCAAGGCGCAAGGTAACCGGTCATGCCTACATTGTAGATGTTCACGGCCTCTCCGTCGACTGCAACAGCAACTTCATATCTCTTGCGCTTTTTAGAGTCCGACAGACTATAAACTTCACCGATATGCGTTTTGCCCTTAGAAGCGTGCAAAGGGCGAGGCAATTGAGCCAGCACTGATGGAGGCTGCAGATCCATGACAGCAGATATTGACTCGAAATGCGACAAGTATGCGACCGTTGCCGCTGAATTGCTGGGCAAGTGTAACTTCCTCAAGAAATTCATTTTGATGCATCCTGAAAAATTTCCGGTCCTATGTTGTTCCGTGGGTCTGATGCTAGTGCAAAAAGAGACTAGCTTTTTTAAAATTACGGTGTGCCTCAGGCCAAAGTGACCGGTACAGTAAAATGACGTACAGGCGGAGAGATTGGCGCCGCGGGCATAACGCGCTTCTTCGCGTTCTTTTGGTGCATTCAATCTGCGTGCCCCAATTATGCCTATCTCAGTCTCGACTTCTCCACTACCACTTATATTACTTTTTCTTCATTGATAACCCAACCAGACTCTTATAATTATACGTTATTTTTCCACCGATGTACAATTGATTCTCGATCTGACAGGTATCGGGCGATGAGCATCGGCCTATCATATCGGCGCATCGCTGTGATTCATGGCTATGGGACAGGAAGAGCAGCGAGCCATTCACGCATTCTTTCGGAAAGGTCAATTCTTCTGCTCAGTGTTGCATTCAATTTTACTCATTTCTAGAAGATCCAGGTGTACCAACAAACAACATACCTCAAAGCATATCCGGAGACGGCCTACTTGCTCCACACCACCTCAACGATGGCAGTTCGTTTACCCTAAATAAACAATCCACCAGCGATTATATTTCACCCTATCCCGTATTTTATGAGCTACCTTCACAAACGGACATCCCCGACGCTATGCTCGAACATGACCCTAATGCATCCCGGCGGAAAAGGCAGAAGACAGATAAATCCAACGATGCCGGTCACTCGGAGGGCTCCATTGTGAACTATATCACAGCCAAAGGCCCTCCACCAACTTCCAACGGAGAGAGTACTTCGGTTGATTATATATCTACTTCCACAGGAAACGAAGGCCCCAGGGTAGCCGAAACCCCAGACAACACCCATCCTTCTACGCCTTCACCTGAACTCCCACACAACTCTAGTGTGTCGGATAACTCTACTATAAATAAAGAGACATCGGGGAGGTCTCCCCGACAGAAAACAATCAAATTGAATGCCAACGGAAAGCTTTTAAGCTCTCCTGTCGCAAGCAAGCCGGATGACAAATCCAAGAAAAAGAAGGATAAGAGGCGCGGCAAATCAGGGGTTGAAAAAGATGGGAGTGACAGGAGTAAAGTGGTGACCATCAAATACACCACCAACAAAGGCGAGGCCGGAGCGAGCTTAGGAAAGCTAGTCGACGATATAATCAATGGTAGGAAGAAACACAATCCCCGCCTTAAACACCAAAAACCTATCCGTCCTGCAGCCAAGAAAGACGAACCGGCGAAACCTACCCATCCATTTTTTATGAAGAAATCAACGCGCAAAGCGGATACCTTGCAACCTCAAGGCGATTCCCAAAACTCCACGACCTTAAATGCAGAACAGGAGAGGGACACGAGAGCTCCACTGTCATCTGACAAGCCTTTGATTGTAAAGTCAGGTACATCTGTGACAAACGCATTCACTCCCATTAGGCAGCGCGCTTCCAAGTTTCCTGAAACCGTTCACCCAGTATGGCCTCCACGAGACTTTACCCACGTTCGCGGGATCCAGGCAGAGTCGCATAATGATTTCCAGTCTCCTATGAACGTGGATCGAAAGAAGGCTAAGATGGCTGCTATCCGTGTGCAAGACAACGAGAGTGTACTATCGCCAGAACTCCAGGGGCTCTGTCAGGGAATCCCAAAGGTATTACGAATACCCGAGAGGCATATCGCTAGCGGACATATTCTGCAAAGAGCAATAGCCGGCCAACTATCCCAGTCTACTTTACCTAACCCGGACAGCTATACTCTCGATCATATGTGTCACCCAGCTATTGCAAGACTTTACTCCTCTATACCGAGCTCACTGACTGCTTTCGACCGTGGAGAGTACGAAAATTGCCTCTGGTCGCAAAAGTATGCGCCTACTTCAGCCGGACACGTTCTTCAGACCACAAAGGAAGCTTCAATGCTACGAGACTGGTTGAGGTTCCTTATGGTATCTGCTGTCGATACAGGCAAAGCATTTAAAGATGGTGAAGCAAAACGAAGTCAGGACAAAAAGAAGCGAAAGAAGCGCAAGAAAACAGAGAATCTAGATGGATTTATCGTTTCAAGTGCAGATGAGGCGTCTGAATTGGGGGAAGTCGACGAATCAGAAGACGAGTTAGCCGGTGGCATAACAGTGTCTTCGAAGAGAACAGTTATTCGGTCTGGAGATCTATCTCTAGAAAAAGGGCGCGTATCCAACGTTATCCTTTTAAGCGGTCCTTCTGGGTGTGGAAAAACTGCATCCGTTTACGCAGCTGCGAAGGAGCTTGATTTTGAGGTGTTCGAGATCAATGCGGGCAACCGCCGCAGTGCCAGGGACATTGTGGAGCGCGTCGGTGATATGACGCGCAATCACCTCGTCCATACTGTTGGTGGTGGTGAAGAGAAGTCTGACCGCCAGTCCTCCGACAGGGATTCCCTGAATACGGAGACTGAGAATCCCAAGCAGAACAAATTGATGGGGTTCTTCAAATCTACGCCCGCAAATGTTACCAAGAACAACAAGGCCGAAAGAGAGGTTGCTGAGAAACAAACGGGGCAAAAACGATCCCGGAGTCAGAAACAATCTTTCATTCTTTTGGAGGAAGCGGACCTTCTCTTTGAGGAAGACAAGCAGTTTTGGTCGGGGGTTCTCACACTGATCAACCAGTCAAAACGTCCAATTATCATAACTTGTAACGATGAGAGGCTCATTCCCCTTGAAGATTTGTCTTTCCACGCCATTCTCAGATACCGGCCTCCCCCTCAGCATCTGGCCATTGACTACCTCCTTCTGCTAGCTGCGAATGAGGGCCATATGCTTAAGCGCGAGGCAATCAGTGACCTTTATACGAGCACCGGCAAGGACTTACGTCGAGCTATCACTGAATTAAACTTCTGGTGTCAGATGGCCATCGGCAGTGAGAAATCTGGGCTTGATTGGATGATTGATAGATGGCCTCGAGGGTCTGATGTCGATGATGACGGTCATCCCCTCCGAGTAATTAGTGTGAATTCTTACGAACCGTTCATGGGTTGGTTTAGTCGCGACATGTTGGTCAGCAACAGCCTGGAAAGCATGGTTGAATCTCAACGAGAAGCCTTTTCATGGTGGGGTGTCAGCCTGCAAGATGCGGAAAGTATGATGGATTTGAACGGTGTAACGCATTGTTCACCGACTACATCAAAACTCGAGCGTCTTGATATACTACAGCATCAATCTGATCTCATGGACATGAGAAGCGCTCTTGACGTCCTAAGCTTTGATTGTTCACTTGACTTCAAACTGGTAAGTTTCCGTGATGGCACCGTTCCCTTGCACTTAGGCTAACTCGAGCAGGACTCTATGGATACTTCTATCCCTCCAATCCTGGAGAAGCAAAGAGCGAACTACGTTGAGGGCCATTCCGTCTTGAATGCCGACGTCATGCCCAATCATTCGTCACTGTCTCTAGATATTGCAAGTACATTCGAGGTTTTGATAGACAGGGCTTTTCGGCCATGTCCTGAACGCAACGCCGAGTCCTCACAAGCCGAGAAAGTACTTATCAACGCCACCAAACCTAAATCCGCAAGTATCCCATGGGCTGAATTTGCACAAGCTTTTGAGCCCGTCATGAGAGCCAATTACGTATTCCCTCTTCCCACAGGACGCCTGAGTCCGTCGTTCGAAAATGGCCTGGGTCCGATCACCGAAGACCTGGGTCCGTACGTGCGTGCGATCATGGCATTTGACCTTCGCCTTGAGCAGTACCGGTTGCAGCTAAGCGGGCTGTTGTCTGAAAATGCACAAGGTCCGAAAAAGGTGCGAAAGACAAGGGCGAGTCGAGCAGCACTCGAGGGTGGCAGCAAGGCCGAAACACGAAAAGAGCGATGGCTCCCTCGTGATGCCAACCCTTCTCTCATTCTTGCTACGGGTAAGAAAGAATGGCAAGATTTGCTAGTACGGCATGGGTATCTTACTGTCACACCCAGTGTAGATGAACCGGGCAAAGAATGCAGTGACCAAGCTGCAGAGAGTTCCAGCGAGGGTGGATTTGATATATAAGATAGATGATACCCTCGTGGACATTTCAAGATTTACGATATGAGGCATGTATCTATAGAATAAACTAGATATATAATTACACGAAGTTCAAACTAGATTAAAGATTAACATTGATTGATTGATCTGTCAGCTGCATACAATACCTGGGGTGATCATGAAAGCGCGGCCCAGAATGGCTTAGTGCCCTTCTGGGACGAGTGGACCAGACCAGCCAAAGAGCTTCTCCGCCTCTCCTCACTTCTAAGAAACCGAACTGCTGCAGCTTTCTTCCAGCAAGTGCCATTCAATGGAAAGCCGGTCCTTTTCCTGATTTGCATATGTTTTTTTTTTCAAAAGTTGATTTGACCGGGCATCTTTTTCCAACTACACAATCGTCCTTCGTTGTTCAGAGTTGTTGCTGCCGCTGCTGTTGTTGTTTGGTCCCCTATCACATCATCACCCTACCTTATCTCCCGCCTCTGACCGAACACACACTGCGTGACGGACTGCCTTGGATCAACACCTCCTCTTTTCGCCGACCTTTCCCCTCTTAAGAAAACCTTCCCCCCCCCAAATGTCCTTGTTTGGTACATCACCCGAGGGCTCCTCGGCAGGTGATTCAGCTCAGAGGTCCAAGTCTTCGCTATTCGCCGACGAAGCATCCTTCGGTGGTGGTAGCAATGCCAACTTCGGCTCTTCCTCCCTCTTCGCCGACGATGACGACGCGAGCTCCAGTTCACCTTGGAATAGCACTGTCAACAAGAGGACTGCGAGACACAAACTCGTGAAGACCTTGCTGTCCGACTCGGACGTACCTGAGAGTTACGTCGATGCTTACGACTTGGCCCTCGGTACCGGTGATCGCGTTGGCGCGAGAATTGGCTTGACTTCAGTCAGGGAGATACTTTCTGGCAGTGGCATAAGCGCCTCTGATCAAGCAAAAATACTCAATCTTGTGGTTACTGGTGATATCGATAGCGCAAGTGGGCTGGGACGTGGCGAGTTCAATGTACTTCTGGCGCTCGTGGGCCTTGCGCAAGAAGGAGAGGATCTTACATTGGATGCAGTGGATGATCAGCGCAAGAGTAAGGACCCTTCCCCCCTGGTAAATGGATCACGGTTTTAACTGCAGTAATTGCAGAGCTCCCGACGCCGAAGAGCTCGTATCTTGATGCGTTGCGCGCAAAGCAAGAATCCCGCACTCCTGTACCGTCGCAGGAGCGGCTGACCACACCACCCCGCTCTGCGACTCCCCCGCAAGCACCGAACTCGGCTCACTCGCGACGGTCACGACGAGATTCGATGACGGGATTGGAGCCTGACCCCTGGGCTAGTCCAGAGCTCCATCGCGGCCACACCCATGCGCAACTCGAATCTGATCATCCCGTGTTGAACGGCTATGGAAGCACTCGGTCGGCCAGCAATGCCTGGTCCAGTAGACCCGGTGAAGCCAGCAATCCGAATGAGAGTTCGAACAGCAACCCTACGAATAGTCAGGTGGATACAGCGCGGTCCCACGGCCCAGGGTTTGGGTGGGGGGAGAGCTTTGGTAATACACCGAGTGATGGTGGGCTTGGAGGGACAGCCCGAGCTGGACTTGGGGCATTTGGCCCTTCTAGTAGCGATCACGGAGACTCTAATCCCCGTCGGCGGTCGCTGGGGATAGGTAGAGTATCCAGCCCGCAGGTGGAAGAATTTGTGACAATAAAATTACTACCGGAGAAGGAAGGGATGTTCATGTTCCAGCATCGCAACTATGAGGTAAAGTCCGCTCGGAGAGGGAGTACAGTGGTACGGCGTTACAGTGATTTTGTCTGGCTGTTGGATTGTCTCCACAAACGGTATCCATTCCGACAGCTTCCTCTTCTTCCACCGAAGAGGCTTTCAGGTACGTTCAGGCAAAAGCTTTGTACAATAAGCTTACTCACCTTGTTTATCTAAGTCAATGGCACTCACCTCGCAGCGGATTCCAATGCATTTCTTGAAAAGCGTCGCCGTGGACTCGTTCGGTTTACCAATGCCCTTATTCGCCATCCGGTTCTCAGCCAGGAACAACTCGTGATCATGTTTCTTACTGTCCCAACTGTATGTGGTCTAATGTGCTCTTAGGAGAGATTCTATAAATACCTCGTGCTGACTTTATCTCAGGAGCTCTCTGTATGGCGCAAGCAAGCCACGATATCGGTGCAAGATGAATTTACCGGCCGCGCCCTTCCCCCAGACTTGGAAGACTCACTACCTTCTACCCTGACGGACATATTTGATACTGTCCGAAGCGGTGTTAAGAGATCGGCAGAAATTTACATTAACCTTTGTACACTACTTGAGCGGTTGGCCAAACGCAATGAAGGGTTCGCGGCCGATCACCTGCGGTTCTCGCTCGCTCTTCA
This sequence comes from Aspergillus leporis, assembly GCA_009176345.1. Lineage (NCBI taxonomy): Eukaryota > Fungi > Ascomycota > Eurotiomycetes > Eurotiales > Aspergillaceae > Aspergillus > Aspergillus leporis. The sequence continues at coordinate 21,925 of ML732337.1, read as the reverse complement.
ATCCCTTACGGAGGTGACTCGAGACACGTACGCCATTGACACTAATGATGTTCCTTTACTAAATGAAGGCATTAAAGCCACTGCCAGTCATCTCTCTGCAAGTCAGAGCTTGTTAGAGGACGAAGCACGCGGCTGGGAAGAGGGCGTGCTGGAAGATCTGAAGCGCCAACGAGACTGCCTGGTTAGTGTGCGGGAGATGTTCGATCGCCGGGACCGATACGCGCGAAACAATATTCCTCAGTTGGAGCGGCGGATCGATACCAACGAAAAGAAGCTGCAGGATTTGAGAACCCGGCCCCAAGGAACGGTCAAGCCCGGCGAGATTGAGAAGGTCGAGGAAGCCATTTTCAAGGTATGCAACCCCACTTTTGGCTTTTGTTATTGTCTCCCGTTCAAGCATCACTCACACATGGCGTTTGTTGAAACTGCAGGACAAGGAATCCATCGTACAGCAACACGCACGCGGGGTGTTCATCAAGGAGTGCATCCGCGACGAAATCGTTTACTTCCAGCAAAGCCAGTATCATATTAGCCGACTTCACCAGGACTGGAGTCAGGAGCGGGTCAAGTATGCAGAGCTGCAGGCCGATAATTGGCGGTCATTGAGTGACCAGGTGGAAGGTATGCCCTTGGGTGAGTGATGAGACTTATCGGGTTCTTGTTGGCATTCATCCTGGTCCAGATGTGTGGTCTATCGTATTTAACTTTTTTGTTTGTTGTGGGTGTGCGTATTATATTTTCGCTGTGCCGCCGTCGCCGATGGTTCGCATGGGACTTTTACGATGCTTTTAGCCTGATCTTATATTTCTGAAGCGGTCTTTTTGAGAAGTATCTGGCCCCGTTTCCTGCATTGCGCTCTTTGTTTGATGTTCTCTTCATGGAATCCCCGGGACTGTCGGGGATGATACCTATAATTTGGAAGGTTGGTTGGGCCGCTCGTTGGGAGTAAAGATACTACATGACACGATACATCAATTCAGACTGACCCGACGCGAACTTAGTAAGAAGGTGTTTTCATACTAGTGTAAGTCGTAAACCGATGCAGGGTGCATAACGGAGTACTCGGCAATTCTTTTCCGGCCACAGGATCAAAACACGAGTGTCGGCGGGTGACGGTGAGTGGGGCTGCACTGCGGAGTCGGTCCTTCTCCTCGGCATCCAATCAGTAGGCTAGAAGGGGCCTTGGCAGCCTTGCAAGGCTGGGCACGGGAGCTTCCATTATTTCCAATTTGAATTGATTTGATTTCAAGTTCCGATAAGACGCTCTTCAATTCCCATGGATGGGGGCGGGTTTGTCGTGGAGATTTAACAAGCCAATGAGAGCCTGTCTTCAAAATCAGTGTACAATGACACAGTAGAGTATATCGAAAGGATTGTACCCTTTTTTATTTTTTATTTTCATTTTTTGTATTCTGCACGAGTTGATGCATAGCGTGACAGCGAGCTTTCCCTTGTGGTTGAACTCTCAAGCAATGACGAAACCTGCAGATCTATGCAGTGGATAGGTATCGCAACTAACTATTGACCTGCTAGGTAGTTGGGACCCATAATACGTACTACTGCTATTACCGAGTTTGGCGGGGGTCAATTGTCTCGGTACGAGGAGAGTCCATCGGTATATCAATGGATGAAGAAAAATCGTAAGGACTACTCTAGGAGGAGTATGACACAGTATGTGCTTTAAAAAGATCGGGAGAGATAGGTACATACGTAAGGAACTTTTTAAACTAACGGTACAGTACCGGTAATGAAATAGATACCCATCGCCGGTGGAGTTTTGCGTCCGCCCGCCAAGATCCAAAATTGTTCGTTCCGCGAATGGATTAGCAATGGGTCCAGTGACTGCGCCAATCCCCGCTGGTATCTTCCCTCGGCCGCGTATCTGATTTGCCTTCGAGCCCTGCAATCTTCGCCGCCCAGACAAGACGATCTTCCCACGCCTTCCAGAACAGAGGGTGGTATTACATACCGATTCATTTATACTCTCTTCGACTCCTACCCCCAGATCAAATCAACGTACCTGAGGAGAAAAACGAGGACCGCGCGAAATTTCAGGAAACAAAGACCAAGACCAAGACCGAGACCCAGGCCAAGACCATCATCATCCTCGCTTGTCTTTCTCTTGTCTTCTCTTGTCCCGTCTCTTCATTTTTTATTTTTTTTTCCCTCTCTCTGTCTCTCTTCTCCTTCACAGAAGGTGTCGCTCTACCCAAGAGGCCGATAGATCTCATTTGCATATACAGCACTGGCCCCAGTCGGAGTGCCAGTTACCCAATTGGGTAAGCTCTGTCCTCTCCAATCAAACGTTTTCATTCTTGCCTTCACTTGGCACTCTACGGACCAAAACTCTGGTTCCTTCCTGTCTCCGCCCCTTTTACCTTTATCTTTCGCTCTTTTTCTATTTTATTCGATTTTTGCTCTAAAATTTTGATCTTCTACCAATCCACATGTATCCACTCAACTAAGCATTTCCTCCCTTACAGGACACAGCAGGGGAAAAGCACGTTGGGAGGAAAAGAAAAAGTGTCCGCCCTGCTTTCGTACGCCTCATCCGTCATCGCGTCGGATTTAGAGACGCCCCTCCCTGAGTTATGCCGAGAACCCCGAATTCATCAATCCACGAGGCGCAACCTATTTGTTTGATTACCTCGCGGTCCGATCGGTCGGAGCATCGTTGCGATAGTTGTTTTCTTCGGATAAGGTAAAAAGAGAAAAACCGAAGAGTCGCGGAGGAAAATAGAGAAGGGCTGCCGAGGGACGGAGACAGATATAGACGGTTGCGGTCCCCCGACACCCCCAGATCATCATGGCGTGGGATCACTTGGATATTGATAAGCCTCATCTGGCGTACATGATCCTGGGTGGCTTCACTGGCCTGTTCATGCTTTGTTCTCTTTTTGTGAAGGAGAAACTGTACATTGGTGAAGCAACGGTTGCTACAATTTGCGGGATCATTTTCGGACCCCATGCGGCCAATCTCTTCAATCCCCACGAATGGGGCAACATTGACAAGATCACCCTCGAGTGCTCCCGGATCGTCTTAGTCGTCCAATGTTTTGCGGTCGGTGTCGAATTGCCTAAATCATACATGAACCGTCATTGGAAGTCCGTCTCTCTGCTGCTGGTGCCGGTCATGACGTGGGGTTGGCTAATTACTAGCCTGTTCATCTGGTGGATGGTCCCTCCCCTCAGTTGGCTAGAGAGTCTGGTGTGTGCCGCCTGTGTGACAGCCACCGACCCCGTGCTTGCGTCCTCAGTCGTCGGTAAAGGTAAATTCGCCAAGCGGGTGCCCAAGCATTTGCGAGACCTGTTGTCGGCCGAGTCTGGCTGTAACGATGGTATGGCTTTTCCTTTTATCTACCTGTCCTTCTACATCTTACGCTACCGCCCGGATGCGGGCAAAGTGTCCCTACACTGGTTCTGTGTCACAATCCTATACGAGTGTATCTTTGGCGCCTTTTACGGTTTCATTATCGGCTATGCCGCTCGTCATGCGATCAAATGGGCTGAGCGCAAGCAGCTAATCGATCGCGAAAGTTTCTTGGTCTTCTACTTCGTGCTAGCGGTCTTCTGCGCCGGCTCCGGCAGTTTGTTGGGTTTGGACGACCTGTTGGTAGGTTTTTCCGCGGGCGTTGGCTTCAGTAATGATGGGTGGTTCACGGAGAAAACAGAGGAGTCGCACGTTTCGAACGTGATTGACCTCTTGTTGAACTTGGCGTACTTCGTGTACTTTGGATCCATTATCCCCTGGGAAAGTTATAACGCACCGGAGCTTGGCCTAGTCCCGTGGCGGCTGGTTGTGATCGCCATCTTGGTCATCTTCTTCCGCCGTATCCCAATTATGTTACTCCTGAAGCCGATCATCCCGGATGTGAAAACCTGGCGTGAGGCCCTTTTCGCGGGTCATTTCGGACCTATTGGTGTCGGTGCCATCTTTGCCGCCATATTGGCTCGAGCAGAACTAGAAACGGATAGCACGCAGCCTCTCGCGGAATCTGAGCTACCGAAAGCAGGCAGTCACGATTATTATATCGTGCAACTCATCTGGCCCATCACGACTTTCATGGTCATTTCCTCGATCCTGGTTCATGGCTCATCGATTGCTGTGTTCACGCTTGGAAAGCGCATTAACACTCTGACCATCACGCTATCATACACCACCGCTAATGAGGAGGGTCCATCTTGGATGAACCGCTTGCCTCGTGTGCAATCTTTCGCCAAAGGTTCCATGTCCTTCCGGAAAGCGGATGACATGGACGAGTCTTCCAACGAACAGGAGTACCCCCCTGGCACTCTTCCTCCCATTGGTGTTCCTGGTAATTTCCTGCGCCGGGTCCGAGACGAGGACACCGAGTCCCCTACTGGTAGGACTTCAAGCCGGAGACCTCGAAGACGTCATCGGCACGCTTCCGGCGCAGGTGGTCCTATCAGTCAATCAGCGATTGCGCCTCAACGGACTACGGAGACTGAGGACGCAGAGGAGCGGGAAGAGCGAGACAGGATTGACCGTGAAGGCTCGACGCCATCCAAGGAGGGAGATCGTTTCGGACGAGAGCCGATTATGGAGGTATATCTGGAAGGGCATCATATGGTCATCGAAGATGAAGAAGGAAACGTTCTGAAGACCGAAGATGTCAGTCACATCTCACCAGAGGAGCGACAACAACACATCGAACAGCAGCGCGACAAGCTGGTGCAGGAGCATTCGGGAGAGTTTGCCAAGTCCAGAAGACAGCCACATGCAAGGAATGAAGGAGAAGAAGTTGAAGACGCTATAGAAGGAAAGACTGGCCACTCACTTGACAAGGCTCGCAAGCGTTTTGGCCAGTGGATTGGCTTAGGAAAGGGCCGTACCCAAGAGGCGGATGAGCAAGAAGCCGAAAAAGCTGCGGAGAAGAAGAAGGGGCAAGCAGCTGCTGGCAAGAAAACCAAGGGCAAGTCTCGTTCGGCTCATGCGTACCAGTTTGGCAACACCATCATTGTTGAGGATGAAGATGGAGAGGTAATCAAGAAGTACTCTATCCCTGCAACGGACAAGCCCGAGCCAGGGCAGGCGCCCGTCCGGCGCGGATTGACGCGCATGGGAACCTGGTTCGGTATGGATGGTGAAGGAGAGCCGTCGCAGGCGGGTCAAGTTAAAAAGCCAGGCGAAGATGACTGGTTAGCAGACGACGGTCTGCGATTCACTGTAGCCGATGATGACAGCATTGGTAAGAAGGGTGTTGCCTACAAGGGTCGCAGAATGAACAAGCATGAGTTTGTCCAGCAACTCCGCAACCTTGGTCCCAAGGCTCGTCGCGACTTGGTGGAAGAGACCGATGCTCCCCAACATGTCAAAGACGTTGCCCAAGTTGAGGCTCGAGATGCAGAGCGTCAGGAGGCTCAGGAGTCTTCACGTGAGGACCATGACCAAGACAAACAGCGCCAGATGACACCTGCCCGACCTGCGTCCGTTTGTAGCAGCGATTCGAGCGTTCGGTCTGACGTGGGAGTGCCTGGAGACAACATTGCCGCTTCGTTGGCTCGATTCAATCGTGGCACGGCAGCTGAGCGTCGCAGTACCCTCAGCCCTTCCACCCATCCTCGGTCCCGCAGAGACTCTGAAGATGATGGTACTGAGCGTGTCCCACCGGCTCAACTTCGAGAAGCGGCCGGTTTGACGCGCCCACCCCAGCAAGATGATGACGACACGGGAGAGACACCTGCGGAGCGCCGTCGTCGTCTCGCTGCTCTCGGTGAATTGAAATCGGACGATTCCGATGACTCGGATGCTGCGGTGGAATCAGATGGCGAGGACAGTCCTGGATTGGGCCGTGTCGGCAGCAAAGTCCAGTTCGTAGATGGCACGAAGTCAACCGAGAGCGGGAATGGAAGTAGTTCCAACCAAGGCAACGGTTCAAGTTCCTCGAGCTCGCGAGCACATCAACGTTCAATCTCATGGGGAGGGGAGAAAGGCCGGGAGACTTAAGGATATTCTGACATCCTCCCTATCTCTATCTCTCGCTCACTGGCACACATAGACAGGACCGGAAACAAAGAGAAAAATTCCCCGCGAGAAAAATGCACAGGGCTAATGAAACGGCTTCGCAAGGAAAGAAAAAGAAATAAAACAATTATGAGAAGAGGAGGGGCGGTGGGGAAACGAACATTGCGGTGTGACAAGAAACAAAACAATAGGAAATGAATCAAAGAGAGCAATGATACCTCCGGTCTGAGAGCCAAAAAGATACGAATTAGAACTTCTATTTTCTCCATATCATTGTTTGGTTGGCTATTCCCTTTTTACTTTTTACTTTTTACTTTTTTTTCTCCCTTTTCTCTGCATGATTGAGCGCCTTGTTGCATGTGTGTGCATGTCTTTTTTAATGCTGGTATAGAGCTTTCCGATTCAGTGTAACCTAATTCATAGTATATATTGCTGCTGCCTTTTCGTCCCAACCCTAACCCTCGTGTAATTGCTCCTAGGGTTCTGTTAATTGACCATCCAATCAATATCTTTTCACTTCATCTGTAAATAGTCACTGTTACACTGGATCAGCTATTCACAGAGGGAACACCACATGAAGTTAAATGGTTGTTAAGGCTTACTTATCTACATAGTATAATGTAGTGTAGTGAAGTATGTGTTCCATACAACAATCAGAGCACTGAAGGAATCTAATTTAAGACAAATTAAATTATAGGTCAGAGAGAGTGGGTTAAAAAAAATTGTAGATTTCCCAAAACAATTCCTGATGAAAGTATTCCCAGTTCATGATTCACGTATGATAGAACATGATATAATCTGGTATGGCATGGTATGATATGATAATACATCAGAAGTCCATTGCATGCATCCATCCTGTTTGTTCATGAAACAAGAAGAACAAAAAAAGAAACCAAGAACGCTCATAGAAAAAAAAGGCCAAAAGTGATGTGAATATGTGAATGGAATGATGTAGTTAAAATTTATGCAGAGAAAAGAAATAATGAAGAAGAGAAAAGGCGAATATAAGACTAAAAAAAAATAAAAAAAATAAAAGAAAGGGAAACAGATTACCACGCTTAAATCTTTTGCTTTTCCAATCCTCGAGGTCCCCAAACACCAACACATACACCAAACACCATGTGGCCAATGAATTCCAGGTTGAAAGAGATATTAAGGTTCCGAATGATGGGAAGTAGAAGAAGGTAAAGGATGAAACGTGATCCTTGGAAAGGGGTATCTCAAGCAACAGAAGTAACGCCACGGTTCTTGTTCAAGGGCACCAATAGATCACAGTACTCCGCCAGGTAGGTTGATGGCCTGTCTTCCTTCAAAGCCAGCACTGTTGGGCATGGAGTTGGCCGGCGGATAGCCACTCTCCGGCGGGTGTTGCAGTTGCTTTCGTAACATGAACATCGGTTTCCGGCCCTCCTTTTCCAGTTGTTTGAAGAGAATGAGCGGCCGCTCTTCTAAACCTAGACAACGTTCTTGATCACCATAAACAATATACAGAGCATATTGCTTCCAATCGGCATTGATGTTGTACTTCTTGAGAGCCGCCGGAAGAACCTTGTGACAGGGATCGTCCATCGAAACACGGAAGGATTTGAATATCTCCACGCTCGGTGGATCATTACCAGCTCGGGAATCTGATCGGGTCGGGATGTCGGGCCGTGTTGCTTGTGTTGGTGTGGGATTCAAGCGTTCACGGGTTTGCGATGTTGGGGGCTCCTCGTGGTGATCGTAGGGGCTGCGGCTGGTATTAGGGGTTGGTTGATTATATGACCGAGATGCCAAGGTCTGCGCTGCACCATAATGAATGCCAGGAGAGGTGGGAGACGGGATGCCCGGAGACAACTGTGGTTTTCCATTCGTGTAGTGCGCAGATGAGGGGTCCAGAACGCTACTGTCGTGGTACATACGTCCTTCGTGAATTGAAGGTGGAATATGGGTAGGAGAATTGTTCTTCGGAGTGGCGCCTCCTGTAAGAACCCTCTTCGAGAATGTTCGAGTGAGACCAGCGGCGCGGTCCAGGACGGTAATGCCAGAGGGCGATACAAGCGTCTGACTATCGTGATGACCGTCCGGGCCCGATCCAACTAGGGATGTCGGAGGGGGTAACGGCTGTGAACGGTCCTTAGCCATTTTGAAGACGGGCAGAAGTTCCTCTCTTAGCCGACGATAGTCCTCTGCTGTCCGGCGCAGCTCAGCCTCCACCGCGATGATTCGCTCATCTCGAAATCGGATCGACTGAAGTAGGCGCGCGAAATCCTCTTGTGTCGCACTTTCGTTCATGCTTTGGTCCGCGGCTATCAAAAAAACGAATGAATGTTAACAAGGCAGAACCGAAATGCTTAACTCGCCGCAGCTGATTGGGGGACATACAAAGAGGAATATAATCGTCTGGATCCGGCTCAATACCTTGCTTCACCTTCGTCGCATACACACTCTTCAGGATCGTCAGCCGATGTCCCGCACTGACAATCCCCATTTCTTTCAGCTCATCGTGTTTAAGTGCGATGAGCACTTCGCCCACGATACCATTATCTACAACCCAACAAAACCAACCGCGGTCAGCGAACAATTCTCAGTCTACTCTTGACTCCCGACGGAAAATCGAAACTCACCGAGGAAGGCTGCACAGTACTGACGAAGACCTAGAGCGACCAGAAATTTGGCACATTCTTCGGCGGTCCACTCGGTGATGATGGTTCTAGGTGATCTAGAATGGTCATCGGGATTTGCTGCTAAGGTAGTCGGGGTATGCTCGGAGGAGGGGAAGTCGGACTCGGAGGGTGATATCTCGGAATCGGTGACCAAGTGAGGGGAGGTGATCACACTGCGCTCGTATTCATCATCCGCATCGGAGTCGGCGTGATAGGAAGTATGGAGAGACATGATTGTGGAGGGCGATTAATTCTTCGAAAACCGAGACCGGATCGCGACGCAACGAAGGGGTCGGGAGGGGAATGTCGGCCCGGTGAGGAGGAAACGACGCGGACGGGAAGAGGGGGGGATGACGAGGTCAGTCGTGGATAATGAGTCCGAGACAGAACATTCACGATCGCGAAAGCGAAGACGGTAATCAAAGACGAGTCTCAGCCAAGAAGATGGGCCACATGAAACGGGACGACGGATGGCGGCTACGGGCGGCTGGGAAGGAGAGAGTGATATCGAGATAGCGTCGAACAGCGTCTAAGGACCGGACACCAATCTCAAACTACCCAGAAACCAAACAAAGAATCCCGATTTATATCAAGAAGTGAAAGTAGGAAATGAAAAGAACAAGGATGAAGTCGGTATGGAAAAGGAAGTCAGAGAGAGAGGGAGAGAAAAGGAAGTCGTGACTGGAGAATCGTTCGTCGTTAGGCCAGCAATGCAAGAGAGAAGATGATGGGAGACTAATTGAGAGCGGGGAAGCTGTTTAGTTGCTTTTGGGGGGCAACTGATCTTCTCCTGAATAGGAAGATTAGGGCACGAGAAGAGGAGAGAGGAGGCTGAGTGAGTGAAGTGAGTGAGTACCGACGGGATGTGACGAACGCGCCGAACAACAAAAAGGTATGAAACGAAAGAAAGAAGCGAAGATGAAGAAGAAGAAAAAAAAAGAGAAACCAAAGAGCCCGAGACGGCTAGAAAGAATCGAAATGGGAAAATAGAGAAGAAATCCCAAGTCCAGAAGAGAATGAGAAGAGAGAGCTGCTCTTTTTGAGTTTGGCACCCAGGAACTTGGCCTGGAAAAAGCGTCCAAAAAGAGGCGCTGCCATGCTTGGATCGCCACACGTGATGTCGGTCTGGACTTTTCTCGGGTGGATAAAAATAAAATAAAAGATTTATTTAATTCGACCATAGATTCATTATTATTCTATCCAAATTGGAGAGACACAATTAATTATTCTTTTCTTTTTTTTTTTTTTTTATCTCCGATAAAACAAAAATAATTAAATAAAAGAGACGATGACTTAGATGAATCAATGTATAAATATATCCTATGCTACCCGTGCACTATTAACATTAATTTTCTTTTATAGTAGTTATAGTTTGTATACTAGAGGAACTATGACCAGGGTGTATACAATGGAATGACATCCACATTCATCCTGGGATGTCCACCTCAAGACATACATACACTTTGAATACTACCATTCAATCTAATCGCGGAGTTGGGGTTACAAAAATGTATTGGGTGGACATTCTCGCATCCTTACATTTAGATCTTCCCCAGCCATACTACTGTACCGGTCGTAATCGTAAGGGACAGCAGTCCCTTCTCTTGTAAACATAATTAGAAATTTTCTACACCGACGATTAACTCCTGCCATATCTTTTTACCCACTGACCAGAGACCTCCTTCAATGATCAATAGTGTGTGCGTAGAGGAGAGGAAGACCTGGTACCTGAATCCTCTGTTTCCCGAAAGGGAAAAAAAGGAAGAAATGGATAGAGAAGAAAAAAATTAAAAAATGACTATCAGGCCATAACTCAGGGGTAGGGAAAATAGTTCAAGAAAAAGACCTCGTCTATCGATCTAATCAACCCAAAACAGGAAAGAGGAATAAAAAAAAGGGAAAAAAAAAGAAAGAAAAGAAAAAAAAAGGGCGTCAGGAGAACTTCTATAAAACCCACCCAAACTATTTGTCTTGCAGACAATGGAGACACCAGAGAAGAGTTGCTGTCAAAAAACCAATAGTGTCGGAAGGCCTAACGCTTTTGGCGCTGAGGGCCCGAATGCTCCGCTGTCAGAATCCACTCAATTCAATCATTCCGATAAAATCTTTATCAAACTATCTGTCTTAGCCTCTTTTTTTGTTCCTCTGCCTCTATAGATTTCTTTGGTTTTACTCAATAGTCTTAAAATCATTGATCCCGACGGCGTACTCCGGATGGATCATGGTTGCGTGAACGTGTTGCGAAGTACCTCAATTGAGTCAGGAAAGGAATCCGCACTATTGAAGGAATGATGTACATCAGATCCTCTTAGACCTACAGACTACACTCGACATCAACCCGCCCCCCGGGTACGACCGACCGGATCCCAACGCTCATAGGTTGCTATGTATGGAAAGAGGGAATCCCCTTGCGAAATCCTGCCCGCCATGAACGCGCAAACACCTGTTCAAGAGAGCCGTTACACTAGCCAGTAGCTGTACACCACTGATAAGTGGATGGAGCCGTGGAAAAGAGTTCCAACTATTTGACTGGTGTTTAATCAGTGACACTGATTAGGTCTTAGTTAGTTCTTTTGATCTTTTTTTTTTAAAAAAAAAATATTTTTTTCTTGTTCCTTTTCTATTTTTGAGATAATGATGTATCCGTGCGTTTCGAGACAGGATGCTTGCTTTATGCAGTAAATATACTCCTTTTTTAGTACCACTAGAAACTCTAATCCTTAGTTATGTAGTCATAGTTGATTTGCAAAGCATTGTTATCAATTGGTAATTCATGCTACTTGTTAGCGCCTATAGAGTGTCGTGGGCTATTGCCACACTAAAGAGGCGGCAGCAATGGATATGTAGAAGATCCATTGCAACAACTCTATATACAGGCTTCGGCCAGCATACCCAACAGTCCATTACTCTACAAAGTAAACAAAAGATCTCTATAACAGCTCAGAAGTTGAGATCAGTTAGAAAATGTATACGTTTGCATATAATAGTCAACCTATCCACAATCAACAGAACAAAATATTCCGTTCACTAGAACAACACAAAGATGTAACACCCCTAATACTGACCCTTTCCTATACCAATCTATATTCCTCCCAAGTCTACATCTCAAAGGTGGCAAATTACCAAAAATCCAGAGAATACCACCATAATCGCCAATCAATAATACCCTACACTAACGACATCGCAACCAAGCCCTGTCAGTACGCTCTCCCGTCCACCAACAGAGACTCGGCACCACCGACTCAATCTCCACAAGTCTCAACGCACGCAATTAGCACGGACATCAAGTCAAACCGTAAGTCAAACCCATCGCCGCCGGGCGCAACTGAAGACCGAAATCAAATCGAAACAAGAAACTAACCATGGCGATCGCGAGTAGCTCGCATTAAATTACTACCCATTGTTACCTCCACGACCGCCGAGGCTGGCCTTCCGTTCTTGATAACAATCCAATCCACCCTCAAGCCGATCGCAAGAGACGAGACCATTCAAACCGCCCCAATCTTTGAACGAGCGCTCGGAGACGATCCTTATATCGCTCCCGTCTTCCGGATAAAAAGAAAAGAGAAAGAAAAACGCCGACAAGCAAATCGTGCGTTTTCGGGGAGGGGGGCCAAAAACTGAAAATCTATATCCGCCGCCGCCGCAGTCGTCGCCTTCCACGCGCCGACGAACGACGACACTCATTCGGACCAGTCTTTACCTACCACCCACCTTCCTTCCACCGTGTACCAATTATCGAGATCTCCAAAAAAAGAAGAAGAGGCTAGCAAGATCCGCAGAAGCGAAAGGAAATAAACCACCACAAGAGACCACAAAGGAAAAAACAGAGAGCGAAAATGACAACCTCCCAAACCCCAGCCTCCCCAGAAAGTCTTGAATCGGACCTCCTCGCGCACCTAGCCTCCACCACCGCCCTAGAAGATCTCCACACAACTCTCCTCTGCTCCCTACAACGAGTAGGCTGGACAGAGAAGATCCGGAAACTCTCGCTAGAGCTCATGCGCGCCGGGCGGTGCGAGCGCTTCGATGATGTCGTCGAGGCGGTAGTTGCGTCCGCGGAGGGACGGAAACATCCGGTGTTGGCGGGGCTAGACACTACGACCGAAGACGATAGGAATAATTATAATGGCGATGGCGATGGCGATGGGTACTTTGAGAAGGTGGATGTGCGGATACCCCAGGCGGTGGTTGAGCAGGGGGTACGGGCTATCAAGGAGGTATTGCGCGAGGTGGTTGTGATGGATGATGATTCGGATCTGTTAGACGGGCATCATGACGGTGGTGATGGTCGGAGGCAGGAGGGTGCGACGGAGACTAAACCCTCCAAATCATCAAAGACAGGGGACCACTCGCTAAAGAATGGTGATACAAGTAGTCCTGTCAAGAAGACGGATAAGAAACCGAAGTCTGGGAAACAGTCGAAGTGATCTGCTGTCCTCCTTTGCGTTTCTTTCTTTCTCTGTTTTGGGATTAAGGGTACATCTTTTTTTTTTCTTACATTCTTGTTTTGAATTGCTTGTCATGGGCGTTTGCCTGATAATTTGTATACTGGGCGAGATTGGTGTTTAGAACGGGGTGGGACTTTGTTGCATTTTGATACCATAACGGCCACGACGTGCATGTACAACGTCAGCTTGTGGTCTTGACCACCTTTACGGTGGCAGTGCTTTTGATCCAATGGACTTCATATCATATACACTACAGGTGGCACTGATTCACCACGTCCAAAGAGTCATTCATAATTGATGCATTAAACGAGAGCGTCGAGTTCTTCTCTCCACTAACTATTATGGCATCTAGTATGGGGAGACATAAATAGACACAAAATATGGACAAACCCGGTATAAAAGGAATCAGAAACCAATCGTATTTCCTAGCAGTCCATATCTTCATCCGCCTCGCTAGATCTAACTAGTGCCGACACCTAATTTAAAGAAACTTTAACGAGAAAGAAACACAAAACCCAATTTAGTCGTAGAGGCTGTCATCATTGCCGGCTTCACCGAACGTGTTGTTATCCTGGACCTCACCCGCAGAGGGGAAGCGGAAGAAGCTGCTGCCGCCCGAGTTCTTCAGGCTCTGAGCAAAAGCTTCGTACCGGCGGATTTCCACGTCGCTGACGGACCGACGTGCCGTCCTCATAGCCTCTTCGAAGTGTGCGCGGGTAAGCTCCGGCACAGGATCCTCCACGTCAGCATCCTCATCCTCCTCCATCTTGACATCCTCGCCGTTGGCCTCACGCTCCTTCTGGCGCTCAATATCAAGACCGATGGACTGCTTGATGGCGAGCTTAACAGCGCGTTGGGTAATGAATCCAAGATCGGCACCCGAGAATCCGTGGGTCTTGCTGGCAATGAAGCTGATGTCTACATCGCCGGCGACAGGAGTCTTCCGGAGCTGGGCCTTGAGGATGCCCTCGCGAGAAGCCTGGTCAGGCAAGGGAACATAAACAAGGGTGTCCAGACGACCGGGACGGACGAGGGCAGCGTCAAGCTGCTCGGGTCTATTTGTAGCACCGATAACGAAGACGTTCTTCTTCGAGGTCATGCCATCCATTTCTAAGCAAGAAGTTAGCTACGTATTCAAGCGTACTCGAAATTCAATTTTCACACGTACCGGTCAGGAGCTGGTTGACAACACGGTCGGAGGCACCGCCAGCATCTCCAACAGAGCCACCACGAGACTTGGCGATCGAGTCCAACTCGTCCAGGAAGACAACGCAAGGAGCAGCAGCACGGGCTTTGTCAAAGATGTCCCGAATGTTGCTCTCAGACTCACCAAACCACATCGAGAGCAACTCAGGGCCCTTGACGGAGATGAAGTTGGCGGCGCACTCGTTGGCGACGGCCTTGGCAAGCATGGTCTTACCAGTACCAGGAGGACCATAAAACAGCACACCTCGAGAAGGAGAAAGACCGAACTTCTGGAACTTCTCGGGGTGGTCCACAGGGTACTGGACGCTCTCGATGAGCTCGCGCTTGACCTCCTCGAGACCACCAATGTCCTCCCAACGAACGTTGGGCACCTCGACGACAGCGACCTCGCGGAGAGCGGAGGGGTTGGAGACGCCAAGGGAGTAGCGGAAGTTATCCATAGTGACACCAAGGGAGTCGAGCACTTCGGCATCGATAGTATCCTCGTCGAGGTCGATCAAATCCATCTTCTCACGGATCTGCTGCATAGCGGCCTCAGAGCACAGAGAAGCAAGATCGGAGCCGACATAACCGTGGGTCTCAGCGGCGATAGTCTCCAAGTCGACGTCGTCTCCGAGCTTCATGTTCTTGGTATGAATCTGCAGGATCTCCAGACGGCCAGTGGGGTCAGGGATGCCAATATCGACCTCACGGTCGAAGCGGCCGAAACGACGGAGGGCCGGGTCGATGGAGTTGGGGCGGTTAGTGGCGGCCATGACGACGACGTTAGAACGAGCCTTCATGCCATCCATGAGAGTGAGAAGCTGAGAAACGACACGACGCTCGACTTCACCGTTGGTCTTTTCACGCTTGGGGGCGATAGAGTCGATCTCATCGATGAAAATGATGGCAGGAGAGTTCTTCTCGGCCTCCTCGAAGGCCTTCCGCAGATTTGACTCGGACTCACCAGCCATCTTGGACATGATCTCGGGACCGTTGATCAGGAAGAAGAAGGCACCGGTTTCGTTTGCCACAGCACGAGCCATCAGAGTCTTACCAGTACCTGGAGGACCGTACATGAGGATACCACGAGGAGGCTTGATACCAATGGACTTGAACAGCTGAGGATGACGGAGGGGCAACTCCACCAACTCACGAATCTGCGCCATCTGCTTCCGGCAACCACCAATATCATCGTAACCGACCTCATTCAGGTTGCCCTCCTCGTCCTCACGCTGGATCGGCTCGCCCTCGCAGTGGATGACGGTGTCCTGCGCAACAATGCCATACTCTGG
This sequence comes from Aspergillus leporis, assembly GCA_009176345.1. NCBI lineage: Eukaryota > Fungi > Ascomycota > Eurotiomycetes > Eurotiales > Aspergillaceae > Aspergillus > Aspergillus leporis. Next base: position 6,363 of record ML732337.1, on the reverse strand, counting down.
GGGGTCGACCTCAACAACCTTGAATTCCACCTGCCTCATACCACCTCTTACTGTGAACAGGTCTCCCTGTCTCACGGGTCTGTAGGCTTCGCGGAAGTAGGGGGCAAGGTAAACGTCGAAGAGGGATCCGGTGAGACCCTCAACAGTATCTGCAATGGGGAGAACGGCGATACGCTTGGCCTATAATACGAAAGTGTGGTCAGTTGCACGCCCCGTTGAGTCGTAGTCGGGAAAGACCTACGTATTTAATATCGGGGCAAGGGTGAACAGTGATCATATCGCCGTGCTTGACACGGAGGTTGTGCCTGACCACACGGTTGATGCGGGCACTTCCATCATCAAGTTCATCATCCGCCAGCACAATCAGAACGGTGTCTTTCCGCTTCTTGCCCTTGACCAAGACTGTGTCACCTCGGAAAAGCTGAAGGGTTTCCATGGTGTTGTTGGAAAGGGCGATAACGGAGTTATCATCGTTGACGGCATCGGTCACACTAGAAGTCCCGCGTTAGCAGTCCATCAAGGTCCCCCCTCGATTGTAACCGGCTGTAGGGAACGTTTGCTTACATCAACGAGTTGGGCTTCTTCTTCTTCTTGAGGATGGCTGTCGAAGTGTCGAGTTCCTGTGACGAGATAAGTCAGTATCGTAGTCAGCTCATTCTCCTTCCGCGATGAATATTTACCTCTTTCCTCTCAGCGCCAGAGGCGTCCCTGGAGCTCTGTTAGCAAATGAACCGCTGCAAGAGGAATGGACTGGAAGAATACCGAAGGTTCACCCTCTTTTTCTCGTGGGAGTGGTCTGGTTCTGCGCTCATTTTGGCGAAAACTGAAGATGGGATGCTAATCTAGCAAGCTCTTGAAGCAGAATAGGTCTGAAGATACGAAGGACGTCACTCGGACTTGAAAATGGCCGACAACAGGAACTAGAGAAACGCAAAAGAGAACAAAAAAATGAAAGAGATACAAAGAATCCAGCAGACACGATGAGATGTCTGAGGGACTTAGGAAATGGAAGATGGGGAGGATTGATAGGTTTCAGCGGAGAGGGTGAGTTGGAAGTGAGATCAGAAGTGGCAGAAACAGCTACCCGTTAAGAGGTGACGATAGTGTCGAGTGCCTGTTTGGTTGATGACTTAAGCCGGGTTCAGTCACTCATTAGCCACTGGCCGTTTGGGACTTGCCGCCACCGCCCTGCGTACAGAAGCGCATGGAAGCCGGTCGCATAGCGGACCTCAACCATTGTCTCGACTTATCAAAAACTTTATATGCTTCAAATCATTATCCCTTAGCTAATCAATCCAATCTCATCTGGAGGTTATTAATCTGCAAAGCTTTGAGGCTCGGCAGTACTTCTCCTTTCCAAGTGGCCTTTTTCTCTTTTCTCTTTCCTCTTTGGGACGAATCGTCTTCCTGGATATTTCGTAATGGTACTTGTACATAAGCGACGTGCCTCGTTGCCTCAGGCATCAGGCCCTAATTCATTCGGACAAAGATGTGGCACCAGCCTCGTTCACCCTGACATTATCGCCCACTTCACCCTCAAGGCTCCAACATGACCAGGCAAAAGAAGATGCCCCAAGCCAGTAGTGTTGCCTGGCTCGAATGAGCCGTACTAAACTCATTACAAGATCGGTAGTCTCCATGTCGAGAATTGTCTTTAGGTACTATCCAGTATACTATACATTTTATCATTGTTTTCCTAAAACTTTGTATACATTCAATTTATTCACCAGTTAGATCCCAATCTACTCATGCAGATTGACCGAAAATTACTGATCAAACAACTACTTGAAGACATTTCATCCAATCCCCTACATCAGGAGGTACTGATAAACACAAACTTGTCCATAGTCTATTTAGCTCTACAATTGGATCACGAAGCTCCATCTGAAAGAAAGACACGCCAAGCTCACAATGACAACCAGCAATGCTTGGGCCCCTAGCCTCCATAGAGAAGGGACGTCCGTTTCATCTGAACCAGTCTTCCATGATTCTCCTCGAAGAATGGAGCCCAAGTCATGGTACCCACATGACTTTAACCGAGCCCTCCTGAACACCTTCACAGAGGAAGAAGTCTCATACCTGCTCAAAGAACCAGACTGTGCACCACGCTTCGTCTACGGAGCGTTAATGCTCCCTACCGTACTCAAGTATTATATAGACGTGGACCAAGCCATCGACCTCACGAGAAGCATGACACGGGCAAGCATATCTGGCTATAAGCTCTACGAGTATGGAGAGCCCCGTATGCCTGTCATTGTCCAGTCATCTAATCCGCATGACACCGTGGAAGGGATGCTGGTGTTCGGGCTGGACGTGGGCCATCGGAACGCGATCTATGAACTTGAAGGCGGACTGATGGAGTTGGTGAATGCGAGGGTCCAGATTTGTCTGAGTGATAGTAGCCTAGGTAGTCATGAGATCCGCAGCGGTCGGACTGTTGACGCCGGTATGTTTGCTTGGCTGCATCCGAAGGAGGGTCTGAAACTTGTCCAGAACACGGCGTGGTCGTTGGATGAGTTTTTGAAAGACCAGATCTATGACAATATCGCTCAGTCCCAGCGCAGACTTTCGTTGGATGGCTCGGGCCAGTTTACGTGAGTTTGGAGGGGTTGAGGTTTGATTTTTAACGGATACATGAGTTTCATGAACCGGCTCAACCTGCGATTCGGGGTTTATGACATAGGGAATAATGGGAGGATTCGTACCTGGAGTTAAGGAGCAGAGATGATTGCATGCATTGCAGTATCAGATAGATAAGCAGATAAACATTTGAAGACATTCAGAGAATTCATTACCAGTGTACATCCTTGATCAAAGCATTGTTAATTATAAAATCCTCTTCTATGATAAAGTCTTGAGATTCCAAAACCACAGACCACGCCATCTAATATAATATAACATAAATCAACTATGTACAGATCTCAGCCCAGCCGGTTTCCATATTCATCTAGGACTGCCCAGTCGCAGTCCATAGATCGTAGACTCCCCAAGCACCCGCCATGAAACTAACAACGCCGCTCAAACTATCCGGGAATCCAATTCCCTTTTCGAAGCACCAGTGAAGGCATAACGGAGCCCAGCAGGTATTGTTTACCAGGCTCTTCTTCCAGGAGCGAAGCTCGGCTTTCAGAGATTCCTCCTGCTTCTCCTGCGACACTTCACTGCTCATCCTCCTCTTTCGGAGTACATGCTCTCTCCATAACACGAAGAACTGGAAGAAAATATGCCCGAACCAGGCGCGTGTACTCCAGATGTACCACTTGTCAATCCCACCCCAATGATCGATTAGCTTCTTTGAGATTACTCCCTTGGAGGCTAAGAAGCCCACATTCTCGAGAGCTTGGTAGATCATGTTCACGAGCACTTGGAGGAGTGTCAGGGAGTAGATAAAGGGGTCCGATGGCGGATTCTTTAATGTATCGGAGCCCCAAGTCCAAAGCGGGAAAAGACCCAAAAGGCGAAGGCTATAGCGAGTCTCTGACATAAGAGCGGAGAGGGCAAGAAGTCGGGATTGCGCAGGTGTTGTATTCGGTGGGGTAGGTTTGCCTTTTGATCTCAATCGGGCCAGCAGGCCTAGTCGCGTCTGAAGGGCAATCCATGGCGCGGAGGCAAGGAGGTGATGAAGTGCATGGGTGAGGTAGCCGGTGACTGCAAAGACTCGTTCTTGTCCGTATGCCGACAACATGAGCCTGTGTACAGTGCGCCGTTAGTCACATGTTCAAAGACCGATGAGTGCTACTTGTCGGACAACTGCCGCGAACTAGCGGGAATATCGCAATAAACTCACGGGTGAGGTACAAACTCACTTGTCTAAGCGCCCAATAGTGACATCGGTGGCTCTAAGAGCAGCTAGCAGCTGGCGCTGAGCAACGTTCAAGGACGATGGTTGCGGTGGTGAACCCCCCGCGGGAGTGGCCGATTTCCCCACACTCGGGGTTTCAAGTTCGGCGACAGCGGGAGCAGGATATTCAGGAGGGCGTTCAGCGTCGGCCATGGCTGGAATGTGCGGGAGTCTCCGATGCAACTGGAGAGGGCGGTATGGAGCGCAGGATGAAGTGTATTTATAGGAAAATGTCGACGCAGAGCATCTGACTAGCACCTCTGCGCTTGGCGCGGATGCCGAGGTTCGGAATTCGCAGATCTCAATGCGGTGGTTGAACGGATGCAGGCTGCGCGGGCACTTGACAATCAAATTTCTTCAAACGATTCGTCCTACCTTTGACCTACCCCGTGGCAGGAAGCTATCCTTTTAAATAGCTGCAACGGGTCATTATGTTTGGCAAAATGTTCCCGCGCGTACCGCACACATAGATAGAAAGACACTTGAAATGTTCCATGATCTGTATGTGGATTCCACTAATCTTAGTCCAATTAATACTCTTTAGGGAATTATGCCCGCGGTACTCGTCCTTCATAAAACTTCCTAGAAATTCATCCCGCGATTTAACCATGCCCTTGAACCCTTAGACAATCAGAAACAATCACACTTTGGCTCATTGGCCGCTTTTTTATGGATCGCTCCTGAAAGAGAACAGCAATGATCCGGTCAGACTTCGTCGCACAATGCAACAAGAGTAAGGTACGGTCTTCGTAAAGTCGTTTGTATCCCATCAGGCTTCCTACTTCTTCTCTCCATATCCCAGCTAGCCCTAGCTTCTTTAATATGTTGAATGAAGAGACCCGGATCATCCCCCCTATTTCCTCGTGTTACCTTCTTCATTGCCGAGCCTTAGCGCTGAAGGCGAGAACCACTGTTCACCGACGGAAGCAGGGACGGCCATTCCAATGGTAATGCTTCCACTTGACTGACTCATGCGGGGTTCGATACTTTGGCGCTCTGCGTCATCACTGTTGGCAGATATGTTCAGATAGTGATGCACAAGTTCTGGAAGATTGGTGCTCGTAATATTCTCTTGGGAAAAGAGTCTAGCACTAATATTCTCGCGGCGTTCTGCGGTGCCGTGAGCAGGCAAAGAGTCAACTCTAGTAGGTCGAGGGTACAATCCCATAGTACGAAGAAGTTTGGCGTCGGAGACTGGCCTGTTGAGCAATTCCCAGGAATCTGGAGGTGGCCTGGAAGGGTCATTGCACACTTCATTGAGGCTTACCCAGGTGCGCTCCTCAAAATTGCCATAACGACGCTCGCAATGACGACAAGCCCTGAAGGTGCATGGAGGCGGAGGGATGGGGTGCTGGGCTATATCGGAGCCTTGCCCAGCCTGTGCAAAGGAGGCTGCTGGTTGGCCATGATCAAAGAAACTGCTATCGTGCGGGCTGACATCTTCCACCATTTCTACCCACGGATCACTTTCGTTGCGGTCAGACACGACACTACGTGGATCATAGAGCATTGACAGTGGTGGGGGCACGGGACCTCTTTCTCTCTCCGCCATCCTCACGACATCCAGCTTCTGGTGAATTGCGTACTCTCTCTGCTCCGCCGTATAGTGACCGTCCTCCATAGCTTTCAGTATCCAAGGACTGAGGAATGGGCCGTTTATGGGATCTATTGGATCTGAGAAGCCCGAAGTGTCCTCTGAACAGGCATAGAACCATCCGAGGAACGGCCTTCTCCCACATGAGTCGCAGGTTTCAGAACGGTCCACGCAGAACTGGCGCTCCACCACACTGTGATGACAGCATTGCCGGCGAACGACTGGCTGGCATGGAGGTAAAGCTATCGGGGGGTATCCATTAAAATAGTAGTTCCGATAGTTGGAAGGTCGCTGGAACTCAACGGCAGGCGAGACATAATCTTCTTGGGTGGGCTCCTGATGTTGGTGTGCCGGGGAGTAAATGGATTCTGGAGACACTCCTTGTAGAACAGGTAAAGAATGTATCTGATGGATACCTAGGCCCCCTTGTACGGAGCTTCCCTCTCCAAGGCTATCCTCTCCCTTGTCTGTCATGGTTCAGGAGATGAAAAGGTGAGTGTTTGATCAGTAGAAGTTGAGTTGAGAGAAATGTATAGCTGTGTCCAATCATGAGACACTCTGTAGGTAGACATTATTCACTTGCTCACAGTAGGGGGTTTGCCATCGGCGATAGAAGGATAACGACCAATCATGGCTAATCATGGGGTAGAGGCTTTCTCATATTGATCTTCTTATCTCGTTGCTCCCATTCTCTTGTGCATGGGATCACGGAGAATTGAAACAATAGATTCATTACCAAGTTGCTGCAGGGGCATTTTGAGGGTTTCATAGGGGAAATTCTATGTTCTATGGTTTGTCAATTTATGAAAAAGTATGCAAAGTAGGAGGCATTCAAAGGAAAGGGAAAATAAATTCACCTCTATTGTTTCCTTTCCTTTGTGATATTGATATGTGTATAATTTTCTCTCTAGCTTTTTTTTTTTTTTTT